>CM057452.1:131412500-131502500 GCA_016271365.2 Neoceratodus forsteri
AAGCTTTTTGTGTCGTAGAAAATTTATTTTCTTAGTGTTTACTTACTTAATTTTACTTTTTAAATGTCCACGATCCCAAAACATGGCGGACGTTGCTGGGTTCCATTTCACCTGATGGTACAGCGCCACACCGCGTGTTCTAATCAAAAATGTATTAGAGTGAGAGGTACAGCGCCGCACCATCAGATGAAATGGAACCCAGCAGCATCCATCATGTTTGGGGATCATGGACTTTTAAAAAGTAAAAGAAAGATAAGTAAACACTAAGAACATTTTTTTTCTACAACACAAAAAGCTTTCGGGAGTGGGAGGATTAGTAAAATGACTGCTTTCCTTTAAATACAAGTGTAGGATTAGGGAAGCACCTGAATCCCAGAGTAGAGTCAGACAGGGCAGTAAGTGAGAGCAGGGCAAAGTATAGAAAGCCTGCTGCTTCAAGTGACTGATGATCCTGAATGACAAGTTTTCCTCATAGAAGAATAAAAACTGCAAACCCAAAGAAATCATTGCTTCTCCTCACATCACCATTAACCTCCCAACTCAAAGGAGGCCCTCCAACTGCATCAAGCTACAACTTCTTCAATAGCCAAATTTCTTCAGTAAATCCAAAGAAGTGTGGTATAGTATAAACCTTGTTGATATAGTTTGGGGACTATTTTAAAAGCCACAGTGACACTGTTTTACAGAGATTTGCCCAACCACCTGAGGCGTGATGCAATCCCATGATATACCACACCCTGTTGTGCCTTATTGCTTAATTATACAATGGCAAGAAAATTTCCTGGACTTTGATTGGTCAATGTGTGCCTGAGATAGTGATGTTATTACACGCGGATGATTGTTATGAGCTACTTTTTTTTTTTTTTTCCAGAAACAAAAATCAATGCCTCACTAAAAATCTACTAAAACATTTTTGTTTTTTGTTTTCTATAACATCAAGCCATTGTATAATTGCAATAAGGCACTCCAAGGTGGGTGTTATAGCGTAATAACATCACTCCTGGGGTGGTGGAAGCACTCTGCTTTGCCTCATGCTTCAACCCACCCCAGGATTGACGTTATTACACGATAACACACCTTGTTGTGCCTTACTGCTTAATTAACTGTGTAACTGGATACCAGGGTGGGTATCTGGCAAAAGGGATCACTGGGCTGACTGAGGTAGACAAGGCCTATTAGTCATTGTATGCTCTTAAGGCAAGTGAACTGTATGGCATTGGGGCCTGAGGTAAGGCCTTGTGCTGGGTGAACACGGTAACTGGATACCAGGGAGGATCTCAGGCAGAAGGGGTCCGTGGACTGTCAGCTCAGAGGTATGGCCCAGTAGTCACTTCTAAGGTGAAAAATATTTGGGGATCAAGGCCTAGGTGGGTGCTAATCCTGGGACAGTGTGATATCTGGAGGGCTGGTGGGTGACTAGTGCCTTCCGTCTCCAGGGGTAAATACAAGGAGGTTAGTGGGGTGGTGTTGCCCTGCTAGGATCAAAATAAGGGTATAGAAGTACAGAATATTTTGTGTGTTTTGAACAGCCATTATTTCCGAAACTGAATGGTGCCATTCGTGACAGTTATTGCAAATATTTCTTACACAATTTCAGTAAACTTTTACCTTTTTGCTCAACAATCCAAATGTCGGTGTCCTTGCTTACAGTGCCAGTGTCTCACATTCCTGCAGGTCTCCAGGTCAGTCTGGTACAGCATTCCCTACTCTTGGCAGCTCTTAGATTCTCCAGTTGGGGACGTAAGGTACTGTACACAGGTAGTACCCAACTGGAAAAGGGCCGTCACAGGAGAAGGAACAGAGAATCCTGTGATACCACCCATCTCTGTATGGAATGGTCCCATTTGTGGCCAGAGGTTAATACAGCAGTGGGTGTGTCATCATAGCGAGAACCTAGATAAAGTTAAGCACGCGAGTTAAACAGTCCAGAGACAAATGCAGCAAGTGAGCATGCTGCATCGCCACAGGCAGAGCTCTCTGCAACCAGGGGGCTTAAAACAGCAGCAGTAAAGCAGTGAGGAAAGCACAGCATATGGCAATAAGTAGTATACAGTAGCAGCTAAATTGAGCAACCAAGACTGATAGTCAAGAGTATTGTGACAAGGTTGAATAATGTCCTGTCATATTTGTTATGCAGGGAGAGTTAAACACAAGGATCTGTTCTATCCTCTTCTTTTCTGTCTCTTCTCTGTCTGGTTGTGCAACCAAATTTTCTTGTGAGACCTAGGAACTGATCACTCTGATGGTTTCACAATTCTCCGCCTCTCACTATCTCTCTGCCTTTCCTTGCTATTTCTGTCTTTTCTCCCCCTTGCATATCTGCAGTTAAAAATATATGTGAATCTTTATATCAAAAATATCACCGATACTGGCATATCTTTGTTGAAAACTGTATATAGTTATACTGTTGAAATGATTGCAAAAAGCTATTTGGACCTCAAGGGGTAAAACCGGAGATGCTGTTTTTAAGCCCTTTGCAGAGCTGTAAACAAAATGTTAGTTCTGGCCTGGCCACATATAGGAAAAAGGCTTCCAACGCTAAACTGTCCCAGTTGCTTGCCCAGATTAAAACCTTAGAAGATGACCCTTCCCTCCCCAGCACAGAGACTCATCGACAGGAGTTAAATAAATTGAGAGCCGCATATATGGAACTCCTCCGGGAAAGGACGGATTATTACATATTAAAAACTCAGGCGTCATATACCAACCACGGGGAAAAGGCAGGCCAACTCTTAGTCCTCAGGGTAAAGCAAATGGAATCTGCCCGCTATATTACTTCTATACGGTCTCTGAAGGATAATTCCCTTAAAACTCACCCCCTGGAGATTATAAAATAATTTATTAATTATTATAAGGAGTTGTACGGCCCCATGTCCACTCCCCCAACTGTCCAACAGATTCAGGATTTCTTGCAGGACTCGTATTTACCTCGACTTTCCAGGGAGCAACAGGATGCTTTGGTGGCTCCAATAACTTCGGAGGAAATTTCCGCGGTCATTAAAGCCCTATCAATTAATAAAACACCAGGTCCTGATGGATACTCAGCTTTATTTTATAAAAAGTTTCTAGCCCAACTAATGCCAATGCTCCTTTCCCTGTACAAGCATATTTTATCTGGTGCGGATTCTGACTCCTCCTTATTTGAGGCGCTAATCGTTCTGATCCCCAAACCAGGTAAACCACTAGACTGCGTTTCTAACTACCACCCGATGTCGTTGATTAACCAGGACATTAAGATCCTGTCTAAACTCTTAGCGAACCGGTTGGCAAAGGTACTGGATGGCTTGATAGGGTCGGAGCAAGTGGGGTTTTTGAAGGGGAGGTCCTTGTCGGATCACCTGAGAACTCTCTCGCATGTCTTCTCCGTGTCCAGGGACGCACCCTATCCCGCCGTTTTGATATCCCTGGATGCCGAGAAGGCATTCGACAGGGTACACTGGGAATATCTTTTTCAAGTTTTAGAGAATTTTGGTTTCCCCCCACTTTTTATTAATTGGATATGCGCATTATATAGACCCCCCTCAGCCCGGGTCTCAGGAGATGGAGTTATCTCACAAAGGTTTACTCTCCACACTGGTACCAGGCTGGGATGCCCCCTGTCATCATTATTATTTAATTTGTATCTCGAACCATTAATAAGGTTGCAAAACTGTCCAAACATCCAGGGGGTCCCTATTTTTCCCTGTGAAGTTAAGGTGTCCGCTTATGCAGACGATCTCCTCCTGTAGCTCTCCGACCCGGGCAGCTCTATTCCGTATATGCTGGATATTATTGCCTCGTTCGGTAGTATTGCTAATTATAAGATCAATATTAGTAAAACTACGGTATTCCCCCTAAACCATAAATCTTTTAAATCCAAGATCGAGGCTTATGGGCTGAAGTGGCAGCAGGGTTCTCTCTGATATTTGGGAGTAGATCTTGCCCGTAGCAGTAATCAAGTTATTAGGTTAAACTCAGACACTCTCGTGAATAAGGTGGCTCAAGATTTAAATAGGTGGGCTTCTCTCCCCATCTCACTGTGGGGGAAAATAAACCTAATTATGATGAACGTATTTCCGCGTTTATTATATCCCTGTCCATGCTTAATGTTTGGCTCCCCACATCCTGGTTTAAGAAATTGCGATCCCTGTTCATTAAATTTTCGTGGTCTAATAAATCCCCTCGAATAGCTTACCACACTCTGGTGGCCCGTAAAGATAAAGGAGGCATGAGATTACCCAATGTACTCTTGTATTTTTGGGCTGCCCATATTAACAAGTATATGAGATGGACATCTCAAGGAGTTCCTGGCAAGGCCCCAGCGTGGTTGCAGATCGAACTAGAACTTACACGTTCAGTCGGGTTAAATCCCATGAGTTTATTGCACGTCGGGGAGAGTCTCTTGCCGGTAAAGCTCAAAAACTCGGTAATCTACACTTCGCTCAAAATCCATACACAGGTTTGTAGATTCCTCAAGTACAATCACTTCAAGGATCTTAATCAACCTATTGTAGGTAATCTCAATCTTAAAATTGGGGGCAAACCTATTGTTCCATATTGGCTCCCAATACCCATGGATTGGGAAGTTTCCAGTCTAATAGACGATAACCATGGATGGATGTCTAATCAGGAAATTACAGACAAGCTGGGTATTTCCAACAGACATATTTTTCAGGTTATTCAACTTAAGCATGTTTTAATAAGTTTCTTTGGTCATTCACCTTGCACAGACCAGCTTATACCCTTCCGTAAGGAATTTAGTGTAATAAGCAGTGGCCCTAGGGTGATAGCTAAGATTTATAATTTGATTGGTTGGAAATCACCAGATTGCTGTGGACCAAAGGGTCTGTGGGGATCCCCCAGAAGGCAATCAATTGGTCGTCTATCTGGTATACCTCCCACAAATTTATTAAACAGGACAGGTTAAAGCTGATGCAACTTTTTATATTGCATGACTCTTACTACACACTCTGTAAATTGGTGAAGAGGGGGCTCAAGGTTTCCAATAGTTGTGTGAGGTGTCAGCAGGAGGAGGGTAATTTACTTCACATTTTCTGGGGCTGTCAGAAGGTGGCCCCATTGTGGAGGAAGATTAAGCAATCTGCAGATCCCCTTTTGGGTCTGGAGGATCTATTTACCCCCAAAATTTGCCTCCTAGGAGACCTATCGGGAGTTGGAGTTAATAACCGGAAATATCATATTACGCTCATTGAGATGTCTGTCAAGAAATTGGTGTTAAGACACTGGCTCGATCAGCAAGAAATCTCTTATGAAGAATGGCTGGCGGAAATTTTAGCTAACCTGCGTACCGAGAAAACTACTGCTAATTTGAACAATACAATGTCTAACTTTAATGAGATTTGGGACCCTCTGTATACTCTTTATTCTCTGCAGGGTTAATTAAAGGGATACGGGTGAAACTGAATTAGATGAATAATACTGACAGAACAGATCTTAGCAGGGTAAGAGGTTCTATGTATTGTTATCCTAGTGGATAAGGATACGGTGGGAGGGAGGGGGAGTTTAATGGAAGGGGGGAAGGCATATTTATGTATATGCGACAATGTATAAAAGTGATTTGTTTGTATATCAGCCTGTGTAGTATTGTGGGTAAAATGATCAATAAACTTTAAATTAAAAAAAAGAATGTTAGTTCTGGGTCACTATGTTCTTTCTGTTGCATCTGCAAGGAATGAAACTGACATGAACATTCTGTAAACTTACAAGAAAATTATGTGAGAAGCAGGCTCTCTTAATGAGTTCCCAAACAGAGACTTATAAAAAGAGCAGCAATGCTTTTGCTAGAGAGACAAGGAGAGTGAGAGACAAACTTGGAATTAAGAGAAATCCTCAGAAGAAGGACAGTTTTCTCCATTTGCACTACCTTTATAAATAGTTATACTGAATGATTTTTTTTTTTTGGTTTGATTGATTTATTTCCCTTGAGGTCCCCACCAGTCGGCTTCCATCTTTCAGCCACCCACCCAACCCCGCATCCAACATCAGGCAGCTTTTCTCTTCTTCCCCCATGGTTTTGTCCTCCGTGACAGGGCAGTGAGGAGCCCCCTTGCTCAAACTCACCTCGACTAGGATCCAGATTCCGAGGAAGCACCATTCAGAGTCGGGGCCTGTGAAGGGTGGCTATCATCATCCTGCTCGACCTGGGACCTCAGTTTCCTTGTTTAATTTTTCCCCTGGGTAGAGCGTGCAATGCTAGCAATGGCCATGCTGTGTGCGCTTCCGCCCACAACATGCTGGTCGACTGCTCCACCCTCCCTTGCTAGTGACAGGCTCATGGCGCACTGGCACCCAGCCTCTGCTAGGTATCAGGGAAGTGTTGAGCCTGTACCCCCCCCACCGGAGAGGAGAGCTGTCCTGTGGTTGCTCAATCCTCTCCCTCACCAATGACCCGCTCGCACTGCAATCACGGGTTGCTGGCATGGCAGGAGATAAGGCACGGATGCCTCAGCCCTCCATGCCACTGGGACGGCCATACTGAATAATTTTTTATTTTGCTGTTATTGAGAAAAATAAAAAACGATATTTGCAAATTTTAAAACTGCTCCTGGTTTTCCTATGCTTCCTGACCTGTGCCTCAATGACAAGTATGTAATCACAAATTAATAGCTGACCCAGTTAGGAAGAATGCAGTACCTATGGTGTTTGGCTAGAACCAGAGACCCTTACGGTAGAGCTATAACAAGCACAGTACTTATGCGAAGTCAGTAAATCAGGAGAAATTACCATTGAGCTGTGGACAGACAGTACAGTTACATAAGAACTTGCCATAACAGTAGATCTTAGAGTGAGGCTCTTGCAGTAGGTAATTATATATAGGACTGAAGCTGGCAGGCGTCAGGACCCCACGGAAACATTTCGAGCTAGCAGTCTCTGGCGGGGGACCACCCCCACATCAGGTGACAGACGTGATGCGACATCAGTATAAAGGGGTGTTCCCCCATGCCCGCCTTCCAGTTCTTTCCCGCTAAAGGCCAAAAGGTGAGGAGAGAGGTAAGCGGATATTTCCCCCTGGAAAAGGAGCTGAAAAAGCTAAGGGGGATGGAGGGTGGGAAGGTATTACCTACTGCAAGAGCCTCTCTCGAAGATCTACTGTCTCGGTAAGTTCTTACATAACTGTATTATCTTACTTCGAGAGGGCTCTTGCAGTAGGTAATTACATACAGGACTGAGTCCCAAGTAGTCTGGAAAAAAAAGAAGCTCGCGGGAGGAGGAAACTACTCATACACAGATCCTCTGGCTGTGAAGGTCTTACAAAAGGAGACCTTGCAAAACAGCCAACCCGAAGCCAGCTCTATGGTGAGAGGCAATGTCCAAACTATAATGCTTCGTGAAGGTATGGACAGAAGTCCAAGTTGCGGCTGCACAAATGTCAGCCGCCGACACATTCTTGAAACAAGCAGCAGAGGCAGCTACACCCCCAGTGGAGTGACCTCGGACCTGATCTGGCAAGGTCTTGTGATACTTGTCATAATAGAAAGTTATATAATGAGCCAACCATTTCGAAAGGCATTGCATGGAGACAGCATTGTGCTCTCTTTTGTGAGCAAAAGAGACAAACAGTTGATCAGTCTTTCTGAGATCCTTTGTCCTGTTGGTGTAGTATCTCAAGAATCTGGTTAACATCCAGAGTATGCAAGAGGTACTCTCCTTGATCGGAATGTTGCGTAAAGAACACAGGCAATTCCATGGACTGATTCAGCATAGGTTCTGCTACCACCTTAGGGAGAAACTTAGGGTTGGTACGCAGAGCCACATGGTCCTTGTGGAAAATCAAGTACGGGAGTTTGCACATTAAGGCCTGAAGCTCAGGGATTCGCTGAGCGGAGGTAACTGCCATCCGGAAGAGAGCCTACCAGGAAAGGAACTTAAGGTCTGCTGATGCTGCCAGCTCAAAGGGAGGCAGGGTAAGCTTCTCGAGAATGAAATTTAAGTCCCAAGGAGGGGCAGGTGCACGAACGGGGGTCTCAAGTGAAGGACCCCTCTAAGGAAAGTCTTGGTGACTTCCAGCTGTGCAAAGGACCTGTCCCCAAAAGGAACATGGTAAGTGGAAATAGCCGCCATGTGAACCTTCAGGGAGGAGTGACTGAGACCCAGATTGAAGAGGTTATGCATGTAATCCAGGAGCCTCCCAACAGAGGAGGAGAATGGCTCGAAAGCTCTGGAAGAGGTCCAAATAAAGAACATTTTCCATTTCATGGCATGAGTGGAGGGATTTCTGGCCTCCACTTGAATCTCCGCCACCTGTGACGAAATCCCGAACCAGATTTGAATCATGTCTGCAGGAGCCACACATGTAGCTGAAGGGATTTGAGTCATGGATGGACCAGGGTCCCCTGATTCTGGGTCAACAAGAGTCGCGACAGAGGAGAGAGAGGAGGTTCCTCAGAGTACTGTTGCAGAAGACAGAACCAAACTTGCCTGGGCCAGAACGTAGCGATGAAAATCATGCATGCTCCTTCTGAACAGAGTCTGTGTAGAACCCTCTGAATCAACGGGATCAGGGGGAAAGCATAAACAAATCTGCCCTTCCAGTTTAGAGACAGAGCGTCTCTCCAAAAAACTCTGCACCCTGGAGCGAGCGAGCAGAAACATAGAAACATAGACTTTGACGGCAGATAAGGACCACTTGGCCCACCCAGTCTGCCCATTTCCCTACCTACTGGATAAGCTGCAGATTCTAGTTAACCAACAGCCTATTTCCTGCAACCCCCCACTATAATTGCCTTATGTCTGTCCCATGCATGTTTGAATTCCTCCACTGTTTTAGACCCCACAACCTCTCCAGGAAGGCGGTTCCATGCGTCCACCACTCTCTCCGTGAAACAGAATTTCCTCACATTACCCCTGAGCCGTCCCCCCTCTATCTTTAAATTATGCCCCCTTGTTCTTACACATCTCTTTTTCTGAAAGATGCTACCCTCCTGGACTTTGTTGATTCCCTTGAGGTACTTAAAAGTTTCTATCATGTCCCCCGTCCCTCCTTTCATCAAGGATATACATATTAAGCTCTCTCAGTCTCTCTTCATATGGTTTCTGATGTAGACCCTGCACCATTTAAGTTGCCCTCCTCTGGACTGCTTCCATCCTGTCTATGTCCTTGCGTAGATGAGGTCTCCAAAACTGCACACAGTACTCCAGATGGGGTCTCACCAACTGTTTGTATAGAGGGATAACCACTTCCCTTTTTCTACTTGTGATGCCCCTCCCTATGCATCCCAGTATCCCCCTGGCTTTCCCTACTGACTTCTCACATTGCATACCCACCTTTAGGTCATCTGATATGACTACACCCAGATCCCTTTCCATTATTGTTGTTGTTAGTACCTCCCCTGCTATTGTGTACTCTTCTCCTGGATTTTTATTTCCCAGGTGCATTACTTTGCACTTCTTTGCAAGACGGGTAGTTTTGCGTTGAGAGGAGAGGCAGACAGGTCTACCTGAGGGGTTCCCCAGCATAGGAAGACATCTTCTACTACCCCCTGACCCAGTTTCCATTTGTGCATTTGGGCGGATGACCGGCTGCGGTGGTCTGCCAAAGTGTTCTCGACACCTGGAACATGAACCACTGTAAGGTGAAGGTTGTGAAGTATCGCCCAATCCCAAACCCGCATCGCTTTCCTGCAAGGAGGGTAGGAACAGGTTCCTCCCCGTTTGTTGATGTACCATACTATGCACATGTCAGTCTGAATAGCCAGATGACCGGGAAGCAGATACAGATGCAGAGCTTGTAAGGCATACAGGACGTCCCTCAGCTGGAGCACACTGATGTGAAGAGTCTGTTCGAGCCTGGACCAAGAGCCCTGGGTCCACTGAGATCCCAGGTGGGCTCCCCAACCCTCGCCCAAGGCATCTGTTAGGATTTGGGAGGGAGAGAAAGACAGAAGGGAACTCCCTGGCAAAGGTTCTCCTGGACCATCCACCACTGCAAGTCCCGAACCATTGGAAAGGAGACCAGGATCTCGTGATCCAAGTCGTCCACCAATTGATCCCACTGAGACCGAAGCATCCACTGAGAGATTCCCATGTGGAGCCGAACGCAAAGCACAGTTGGGATGGCAGCCGCCATGAGCCCGAGGAGGTGAAGGACTGACCTGCCTAGGGCTGGACAAAAGGCTGGCCTGAGCCTGAAGGGTGGCCACCCTGTCCAGAGGCTGGAAGTCATATCCAGGATTGCCCCAATAAACTGGAGTCTGAGATGGGATCAAATGGGACTTGGCCTGGTTGATGGTAATACCCAAGCTGGTGAAAACCTGCAGGGAAAGGGAGCGCAGGAGATCCTCCCTGGACAGGGCCGCCAGGAGCCAATTGTCCAGGTAAGGGAAAACCTGAACCCCTTGGGTACGCAGGTGGGCCACCACCACTGCAAGGCATTTCGTAAATACTCAGGGGGCAGAGGAGAGACGAAATGGGAGGGTCCTGAACTGATAGTGGTCCCCCTGAAAGAAAAACCGGATGTATTTGTGGTGGGATGGGAAGATAGGGATTTGCAGGTAGGCATCCTGCATGTCCAGGGTGCACAGCCATTGTCCCGGCCAAAGGAGGGGCAGAAGGCTCTGCAGAGAGAGCATTTGGAACCTATTGTATTCCATGAACAGGTTCAGGGAACTGAGGTCCAGGACTGGCCTGACTTCTTCGGCACCAGGAAGAAATGAGAATAGTAACCCATTCTCCTGAGATGGAGGGGGGATGGGCTCTATCACTGCCTTCTGGAGGAGGGCCGGTAGATGCAGGGAGAACCTCCTCCCTACCGATTCCTCTGGAAGAGCCAGAGGCTGTGGGAGTGGAAAGGAGTCAGCTGGTGTGAGGCAGCGCCACGTCTGGAGCTCCTGCTGCTTGTCTGGGCAGGGGAGGGGCTTCGCAGCCTGAGGGGTCCAGCGTTTATTGGCCCGCTTCCCTTGTGGTTTCGCCTTGGCCCATGCCTGCTTGCGAAAGGGACAGTGCTGCGGTTGAGGGGCTCTGTACAAGTCATCGACCTCCTTGAGAGCAGTGCCCTTCTCATGCAGTCTGGTGATGATATCCTTGACATCACCACTGAAGAGCACCGAACCCCTGAAGGGCGCATCCTGGATTGCAGACTGTACTTCAGGGACCAGACCTGACACTCTGAGCCAGGTGTGCCGCAGCAAGCCTAAAGCGAATGCTGAGCTCTGACCAGCAGCATCCACTGCATCGTATGAAGCATGTGCCTACTGGCTGAACGAGCAGATCGGACCAGGTCTGCCACTTCCTGTTTGGTCTGAGACTCAGGAAGGAGTCCAGTTTAGCTTCCACCTCGCTAAGAATGGCCTTCTGGTAATCCCCCATATGGGCGACGTAGTTCAAAGCCCCAATACCCAGAGTGGAAGAAGCGAAGACCTTCTTCCCATACTGGTCCAGAAGGCAGGATTCCTTATCAGGTGGTGACAAGCTCAAATGCTTAGGATTGGCTGTCCGGCCGTGGATGGCACTGATCATGACCAAGTCAGCCTTGGGGGTGAGAGGTAAGGAACTCAACACCCTCAGGTACCTGATATAGCCTGTCTGCCTTCCTCGGAAGGGGGGCTATGATGGAGGGTTGCTTCCAGATAGTGGCAACAAGGTCCGCGTGAGGCTCGATCCAGGCTGGAACCAAGGTAGGAGCGACCTGCATTAGCAAATAGCCAGAAAGGAGGGGTGGAAGAACAATGGAGAAAAATCAAAACTGCCATCACGGAGGCAACAAGCCTTTGTGTGAAACAAATAAAGAAAACAAAGCGGAATAAAAAAAACACTATGGCTCTCAAAAGAGGTGGCAGGGAATGTTAAGGAGAAAAAGGCTGCATTCAAAAAGTATAAGGAATCACAGACGAAGCACGACAGGGAACTGTATCAATTAAAGCAGAAAGAAGTGGGGAAGGCAGTCAGAAAAGCAAAGGCCCAAACCGAGGAAAAGATAGCCAACTCAGTTAAGACGGGGGATAAAACCTTTTATAGGTACATTAGGGAGCATAGAAAGGTTAAGGGAGGGATAGTGAAGATTAATAAAGGACAGAGGAGGTGGGCAGAAGAAGACGGTGAAAAGGCAGAGATAATGAATGAATACTTTTGCTCAGTATTCACAAAAGAAGAAGAGGAGGAGTTACCTAAACCAAACAGTAGAAGCACTCTGGATAGTGGGGTTGACACCAGTCCATTTACAGAAGAAAGAGTACTGCAATAACTCCTAAAACTCAAGGTGGACAAAGCAATGAGGCCTGACAGGATTCACCCTAGAATCCTAAAAGAGCTAAGGGAGAACCTAGTGACAACACTAACCACACTTTTTAACAAATCATGGGAAGATGGGGTGGTACCCGAGAACTGGAGGAGGGCAGATGTGATTCCACTTCACAAAAGTGGGAGCAAGGCAGAAGCAGAAAACTACAGACCTGTTAGTTTGACCTCAGTGGTGGGGAAAATGATGGAATCACTTCTGAAAGAAAGAATTGTTGAGTACCTAGAGGCCAGCGGGGCACAGGACCCAAAGCAGCATGGATTCACAGCAGGAAGGTCATGTCAGACGAATCTAATCGATTTCTTTGACTGGGTGACCAAAGTAATAGACCAGGGAGGGGCTGTGGATATGGCCTGCCTAGACTTTAGCAAGGCATTTGACACAGTCCCGCACAAAAGATTAATAATCAAGTTAGCCAGCCTGGGAGTGGGTCCCAGGGTGGTAGCCTGGGTAGCAAACTGGCTGCACAACAGGATACAGAAGGTAATAGTGAATGGAACACATTCTGAAGAAAGGGGGCTACCAGTGGAGTACCTCAGGGCTCAGTACTGGGCCCAGTCCTCTTTAACGCCTTTATAGGTGACATTATGAGGGTCTGGAAGGAAAGGTATGCCTCTTTATGGATGACACAAGATCTGTAACAGAGTTGATACACAAGGGGGTAGAAAGGATGAGAAGGGACTTGGCAAGGTTGGAGGAATGGTCAGACATATGGCAACTTAGATTCAATGCAAAGAAGTGCAAAGTAATGCACCTGGGAAATAAAAATCCAGGAGAAGAGTACACAATAGCAGGGGAGGTACTAACGACAACAATAATGGAAAGGGATCTGGGTGTAGTCATATCAGATGACCTTAAGGTGGGTAAGCAATGTGAGAAGTCAGTAAGGAGAACCAGGGGGATACTGGGATGCATAGGGAGGGGCATCACAAGTAGAAAAAGGGAAGTGGTTATCCCTCTGTAAAGACAGTTGGTGAGACCCCATCTGGAGTACTGCGTGCAGTTTTGGAGACCTCATCTACGTAAGGACATAGACAGGATGGAAGCAGTCCAGAGGAGGGCAACTAAAATGATGCAGGGTCTATATCAGAAACCATATGAAGAGAGACTGAAAGCGCTTAATATGTACACCCTTGATGAAAGGAGGGACGGGGGGACATGACAGAAACTTTTAAGTACCTCAAGGGAATCAACAAAGTCCAGGATGGTAGCATCTTTCAGAAAAAGAGACGTGTAAGAACAAAGGGGCACAATTTAAAGTTAGAGGGGGGACGGCTCAAGGGTAATGTGAGGAAATTCTTTTTCATGGAGAAAATGGTGGACACATGGAACCGCCTTCCTGGAGAGGTTGTGGGGTCTAAAACAGTGGGGGAATTCAAACATGCATGGGACAGACATAAGGCAATTATAGTGAGGGGTTGCAGGAAGTAGGCTGTTGGTTAACTAGAATCTGCAGCTTATCCAATAGGTAGGGAAATGGGCAGACTGGGTGGGCCAAGTGGTCCTCATCTGCCGTCAAAGTCTATGTTTCTATGTTTATATGACTTCGGGCAGGTCCAAATGGGCACCTAGCTTCTGCCACTGTGGATCTGGCTCCAAAGAGTGCCACTGATGGACAGCCTGGACTTTGCACAGCAACTCCGTAAAGGAAGTAAGGATCCTACAGAGGAGACTTCGGCCTGAGCTTATCCGGAGAGCGGGGCTCGTCGTCCAAGTCGGAGCGCCCATCGGAGTCATCCGAAGGCTCCGAGGAGGAAGAAGAAGAGTAAGACAACACCTCCTGATGCTGGGGAGGAACAGACCCCTTAGAAAGCCCTTGGGGAAGTGTATCCAACCCTGCTTTGGAACCGTAGGGCTCACCTCTGGTATCTGAAGTATGGGAGGGAGTCTCTCGTCTCAGATGTAGGGGGGTCTGGAACCAGGACCGGCATCAGAAGACGACTCTCCACCTCCCTGGTGAGCTGAGCCTTGGCCTCAGCCCACCAGGAAGCCAGAGTCTCCTTCAAATCCACCGGCGGCTGGGGTGGCGGTTAAGGGGAAGGGGGAGGGAGATATGGATACTGACTGTATCCATAAGGAGCGTATCCGGACGGCGGGTAACCTGGAATCGGGTAATGAGGCACCATGTACTGCGGTGTCGGATAGGCTGGGCCGGGTACTGGAGCAATGGATAGTGTGGACCCGGTATGATGGCGGCCGGATATGACGGGTCCGGGGGTCTGCCAGGAAGATGGCCCGCAGGGTGCCCAGCAGGTGGGCCTGGTATCGGGTGGGCGGCAGGCCCGGTGTGGGAGTGGTATCCGGGAGGGGGATGTCGCCGGTGTAGGCAGGGCCGGCGTCCGGGGAACAGACGTCGGGTCGTTTAAAAAATCCTCAGCATCACTCTGGGAAGGAGGGGAAAAACCCCTGGGGTCAGGCTGAGGAGACCCAGGGTCCCCGGAGGGCAGCAAAGGCTTCAGAGAGCCAGGAACGGCAGACAAAGTAAGGTCCGGCGTGGCTCTGCCGCCGTAAGGGCGTCTGGCAGTCAGATGTCCGACTTATCGGCGGAGTCCAGGTGGACGTCAGAGGATCCAATGTGCGACTTAGCAGACCTTCGGCTTGAGGCAGGCCACAAAGAAGGGACAGTCTGGTCAGGCGGAACAGTGGCTGTGCACCGCCCCGGGGTCCATGACTTATTATAGACCGCCATTCTGGGCGGGCGCCAAAGAGCCGACGTCCGGCTTACTCGAGCCACTTGCACCAGTAGGCCACAAGGTGGTGGTCTTACTGGAGTGGCAGCCTCAAAGCCCGGAGGCGCCTGGGTAAAGGGCCTGGGCGCGAGCCAGACAGGTGGCCACCGCCTTGGCTCAAAAGACGGGCCGCCGCGAGATTACCTGCAACACGGCAACTCCAGCTGAAGTCACAGTGGAAGAGGAGCCCCGGTCCTGATGCTTCTCCTTGTCTTTCTTCTTACGATGGCCTTCGGGGGAAGTAGAAGCCTGACGGAGCTTTTTCAACTCCTTCTCCATGGAGGTCATTTTCTTCTTTAGGATGTGGGCCTCCAGGGACTACTGCCTCAGTCTACGGGTGGCGGCGTTGAATTTCAGGCAATGCTGGCACTTCTCCACTTGATGGTCCGGGCCCAGACAGAAGAGACACTGGGAATGGCTGTCCTTGTTGCGGAGTTGCGCCGTGATGACCGCCTCTTACTTGTGCTCTGAGGGCGAGGGACCTACATACACCACCGAAGTAGTAAGCTATTTATCGAATAAAATCAAGAAAAAAAATGGTATAACTACCGATGATAGGCTGATGAGAGCTGAACTTTACTGCGAGGCGCTGACACAAGCAAACAGCGGGAAAGAACTGGAAGGCGGCCGTGGGGGACCGCCCCTTTATACTGTCGTCGTATGACGTCGGTCACATGACATGAAGGCAGTCTCCCGCCAGAGACTGCTAGCTAGAATTTTTACCATGGGGTCCCGATGCCTGCCAGCTTCAGTTCTATATATAATTACCTACTGCAAGAGCCCTCTCGAAGTAAGATCTAGGGTTATGGAGTCAGCTGCAGTGGATACAGAAACAATTAAGCAGCAATATGAAACCAGCTAAGCGTTTTAAAATTTCAGTTTATCAAGTGTCCCAGATAGGGAATAAACAATAATTATGGATTCTGTGTGGGAATGCAGAGAGGCAGAATGGCTGTCAGATGGCAGACCCTGGGATGACTCTGGGTAGACTGCTTTTGCCACCCTTTGCTCTCTGCCCTTTGTGCAAGGACTGCCGCAGAGGACCACTAGGAGATCAGCCTTTTATTGAGAGGAGCATCTGTGACTGGGCCCTGGGCTGGTGGTGGGCACGGCTAACTGCCACTGCTGCCGCTGGTCCCAGGGCTCAGTAGGGGTGTGCCGGTGTGGCAATTGTGCAACGAAGAGTCAAGCTGATTGCAGGAGCAGCCCTTTCCAGCCCCCTCTGGCTCTCCAAAAGAAGTATGCTGGGCAAGAGTCCAAGAGTTGATAATTTAATGCGCCACTTCTGGCTACGCCTCGGATTGGGTCCTGGGCTGGTGGTGAGCGGGGTATGGCTGGATGACGAGGAGGGGAACAATGATGGCCATTCCTTGTCCACATCTTTAGACTCTGACGGCTGCCTTTTGACTGATGTTGAGGGGGAGGCAGATTTTGAGCCTTTTCTTCTCTATAGCTTTCAATTTCTAATAGAAGGAAATTTTATAGAGCTTTCTTATGGTGCTGCATTGTAGCCTGATTGAAGCTCCGGCAAACCTCATAAGTCCTCACATTGTGACACAGGTTCAAACAGCACACAGACTGCGTGTATGACCTTGTAAATTTCATCTCTGCACTTACACTACCAAAATACAGGCTCTGTCAACTTCAAAGGCATACAGAGATGATGATGATGACAACAAGTGCAATGTTAATGGATTGTAAAACACTTTAGGATATGTAGTTTGTGAAATGTGCTATATAGCATTAAATAATATTCCTTCCTTTTGCTAAAAGCATAAACCTGATTCAATATAAAACGCAGTTACAATTGCATTTAATAAATGTCTGTCAGAAGACAGAATTATACTACTATACTGGGACCAGAATGTTTTGTTTCTTAAAAGATCAGGAAAATGTAAACAAAGCAGATTGACACAACCCTATGATAAATCTAAATTTTTCTATTAAATTATGTCATTATTCATAAGTTACCAGTTCAAAATAAATAAAATACAAAAGAAAAAAATAGGGGCTGTTCCATGGGTTGATCAGAAACAAGAGTTTTATTCAGTCTGGAATGTTGGTAATGATATTGGCTGATATGTGGCAAAGCCATGAGTGCCAGGCTGCATTGTTGGCATCATGAAAAAGTGAATAAACGCAAGCTCATATGTGAGCAACCCAGGGGATGTCCTACTATATGTATACCATGGGCAGGTGGGTTATGTTGGTAGTCTTTTCACTGCTCAGTACGTTAAACAGGCAAGTTGTTATTTTGTGACCCCCACCCACCCACACACACATATATATATATATACACCCCAGGTATCAGACACACTGAATGTTCACCATATTAACCAGAACTAGTGGAGGAACCTTATCCCTACTGGTGGATTATGGGAGCAACTTGCTTTGTCCTGCAACCTGTATTTTATTGGTACCGATGAGCTGAGGAAAGCCATTGTGAAAGAGCCATGGTGGAAATCGTATGCTATTTCCACTACTGCAGCTGGACAGCACAGTAAAATAACCATTTTTATTTACCAGTGTTCTTCATCACTCCTATGGTATACTTGGGGGATATGACATGGGCTGACTGAATAGGTCATATTTATCTTCATTCGAGGCCAGTGACATTATGACAACTCACAAGTGGTCTCCTTCTGTGGGCTACTTTCTTATGTTCTTAAGTGGCAAAGCCATTGTCCTTGAATTAAGATAAACACATCTTCAGTCAGATCATGTCATCTTCTGTTTATACAGACATGTTTTGTGGGAGAAACAGGATTAGGAATGTGTAAGACGTGCTTTTGGCTTTACAGAGAGCGACTAACTTTCTGCTCTTTTTTTATTTATTTTTTTGTTACAGTCACTGCAAGGGCTGTAGCTGGGGAGCAGAATTCAGAAGCTAGCTAATCACTGTGTTATCCTTGTACTTCTCTGGGAGTGGTCTGTTTTGAGATGTATGCACTACGACAAACTGGTATAAGGCAAGGTATCACTACGACACAGTGCATCATGAAGAGATTAATTTTTCATGTTTGGACAGATATCACTTTAATAGTTTTTATTAGGTTTATACCAATGAAACACATTTCATGCGTCCTCAAGGCAGGCTATGAGGTGGCATGACTGACAAAAGTACCATTTCGGCTGTTAATTCAAATTCCTCTCCTAAGCAATCCTGAAGCATAAGATGTATTATGCACCAAAAGGGAGTTAACAGGGGGCATTCCCCCCAAAATATGGCCTAAATCAGCTATCCTGCAAGCAACTGCAGCCACGCCAGCACTGACCATAACTCTGTGGTAGATATTTAACCAGGACAGCTGGTGATCAGCAGTGTCTATGACAGCACTTCCAAGTGTACTCTCTCCGTATACTGGAGAGAGTGACTTTGACCACTGGTAAGGCACTAGCCTGCCAGGCCTCAGATGTAACAGACACCTTCAACTTGGCCTTCATGGACCTCAGCAGTGTGCTCCCCACAGACTTCTTCAATGAAACCAGCTCCCCTGCTAAACCTGCTACTACTACAACCGCCCCCCCCCACACACACACACACACACATCATCCCTTCTACTTCAAATCTGTCAAGATGAAAGAAGCCCGGAAGTACATTGCAAATGCTATCGCAAAAACACGACAGTGGGGACACCCTTGACCTGAAACTACTGTCCCTCACTCTCGATGAGGTGATTAACCCGCTAACCAAGATTTTCAACCTCTCCCTCAGCCTCAGCTAGTTCCCTGACAGATGAAAATCAGCCACCGTTACACCAATACATAAAAATGGGAGACCGGACCAACTCTGGAAACTACCAACCAATCTCCATACTGCCCCCATTATCCAAGGCCACAGAACGCATAGTTGCTGACCAGCTCACAGACTATCTAGACAATCACAATATCCTGTGCCCCCAGCAACATGGTTTCAGGAAAGGGCACAGCACCACAACAGCCCTCCTGGAATTCATTGGAGCCATCCACAGCTCACTGGATAATGGCCACCTAGCCGGTTTGGTCTTCATAGACCTAACTAAGGCCTTTTATACTGTTCATCTCCACCTGCTCCTGGACCAGCTACAAACTGCCGGGCTCTCCCCTGACTCCACAACCTGGTTCAAAAGTTGCTGGAGAACAGATCGCAAAGAGTGAAAAAAATGGAGGTGTCCTCTCCAACGCATGACCAGTCTGCTCTGGAGTACCCCAGGGATCCCTACTGGGGCCCCTTCTCTTTAGCCCATTTCTAAATAACCTCCCCAAATCATGCCTGGAACAACTCATCCTGTATGCCGATGATGCAGTTATCCATACTGCCCATGAGGACCAACTATCCCTAAAGGACAAGCTCCAACTCTGGTTCACAGCCATAGAGAACTGGTTCAGCAAACAAAAACTCATCCTTAACTATAAAAAAAACAAAAACCATGCTTTTTAGTAACTCACATAAGAGCAGGCAGCATCCACTGACCATTACAAACTACCTTGGAGTACCTATTGAAGAGGTCGCCTCATTTAAATATCTCGGAATGTCTCTCTTGACAATAACCTGTCCTATGGAGCCCATGTATATAGCGTAGCCAAGGAGGCTAATATGAGATTTGGTCTCCTCTACAGACATAGGGCACACCTAACCCCTGAAACCCTCAGGATCGCTGTCCAAAGCTCAGTAGTCTCAGTCATCAACTATGGCCTCTTAATCTATGGCTCTGCCACCACTACAGCCCTCAGACGCATCACAACCACTCTAAACAAAGCATGTTGGCTCATAACTGGTGCACATCGCCTTACACACACCTGTGACCTCTATGCCCAATCTGACTGGCTGAACCTATCAACCGGATTAAATACCAAACTTGCATCATGGCAAAGAAGATAACCCTGGGACTTGCTCCCCTTGGTGTCCAAGCCCTCCTCAGCCCTAGTCGAAACCTCCGTCATACCAGGGGATCTGACTCAACTACTGCTGATTCCTAGATGCTGTACCTCGATGGGCCAATGATCATTTGCCTACAGGGCACCATACTGGTTAAATAATCTCAACATGGAAATCACCTCCAACCCCAAGCTTGGTCCTTTCAAAACTAGGCTCCATCTCTCTCTGCCTCCAGTACCTGTGACTGCCACACCCTGCCAGCCTAACTGCTGCCTCTATCTTACCCCGGCATCACAAGCACTTTTCACCACTCCTCCACCCTTTCTCCCCCCTCCAACCCCTTGCCTACACTTCTCTATGTGTTGACAATGCCTTTCGGCAGCTTATACCCCGCCGTGTCCTAACCATGTCTTGTAATACTGTTGCACACCAATGATCATGAATGCTGATGCCCTACCAAATATGTTTGCATCTTCTCTTGTATCTAATTGCATAAGACTGTTCATGTTCCTGCCACAATTGTCAACATACACCACTAGAAACTGCTTTTAAACCCGAGTAACCAGTTATCTCTGCCAAATCTTCTGCTGTACAGCTTACATTTCTGCTGTACTTTGTACTGCTGTAACATTGTTCTGTGCTCAATCCGACATGGAACCTTTGTAAAAGAGCCTTGGCGCAAAGGTACTTCTAATCCTAGAATTAAATAAATAAATATAACAAACAAACTGCAGCTCAGCATTGCACTTCTGAAGTACCGATAAAGTATTGTCTCCCAATGTCTCTCGTAATATTTTGTATGTGCGCCTATCATATGTCCCCCTAAACTACCATCTAAAGTCGCTGTTAAGAAGCTCATAAAAGGTGGTCTGGGGTTAGGCAGCCTGGGTCTGGTTACATGGAGCTTGAAGTAAATATAGCCAACTCTGGCAGTGGAAAGTTTAAATGTTATGCTATATATGTGTGTGTGAGTGTGTGTGCGCGCGCGCGCTAGTATCTTTGGATTATATGTTTGCTACAACCTAGCAGCACCCCTTAGAAAAACATGTGAATTCCAGTGTGGAATAACATAAAAGGTTTAAGCATGCTGTTTTTGGATTTGCTTGAGTTTGGGGAGTTTGTGGTTCTCCTTCTTAGCATGCTCCTTTTAAAACACCTGTGTAATATCCTTGTTGGGAGCACAGTATAAAGTGAGTCAATTAGTAGCCACTGAGGCACTGGAAAGTTGGGGACTAAATCGAAGGGTCCCACCTTGATGTTGGTGATTTAGCTTACTCAAATTGGAACTCCAGTCTGAAACTAAGAGGACCTTCTCCTCACATGGAGCTTGAAGTAAATATAGATAACTTTGGCAGTGGAAAGTTTAAATGTAATGCTATGCTATGTGGGGGGTTGGATCTTTGGATTGTATTTTTGGATTTGGTTCTGGTTAAAGTTTGGTTTTGTATATAAGCCCTCTCCATAAATTGCTATCTTTTAGGAAATTCAAATTCCAGGATTTGAACTTAGTGCCAAGGGATGTCTGGGCCATAAACTGGTCCTCACTCTACCAACTCAAAGATGCCTCCATGGCGGCGACGCATTTTTACAGAAGCTCTTCGCAACTTTCAGGGCAAATACTTCCCTATCACCACCAGGAGGGTTAACGGTGGTAACACCTGTTGGCTATCAAATGAACTTCTGGCCCAAATGAAAGTAAGGGACAAAACCTGACCAGCCTTCACGACATCCCCCTCCCCCAATTATGGAATGCATACAGGCAACTTTGTAACTCCTGCAAGAAGGCTGTGAAGTCACTCAAGCATAAATACTAAACCAACCTATAAAACAAGGCTCTTGGCAACCCTCACTATTTCTGGGCCTCAATTAACACCCTCCTCAACCCCAAATCAACTAAATAAATAACAGAACTTACCTCCCCCTCTGGTCCCATTACTAACCCAGGCAAGATCGCAGATACCTTCAATAGAATGTTCGCTGACGTGGTAACACCTACACCAGAAAACTCCCTCCATAGCCTTCCTCTACTCAGAAAAAACAGCCATGCTGCCCACAGACATCAAGCCTAGTCTTTTATTTCAGAACCATTGACCATAGTGACTTTGGCAAACTCCTAAAGATGTTACCCACCAGGGCAGCCCAGGTAGCGACGGTGTGTATCCCACCTTTTTGAAATTCCTCTCCCCTGCCCTTGTAAAGCCACTGACCCACATATTTAACCTTTCCCTCTCATCACCTACTATGCCTGATTCATAGAAGCATGCGCATGTGACTACTATTTTCAAATCCGGTGATCCCGCTGCTCAGGAAAACTACCGTCCCATCTCCCTCCTCCCACATCTAAGCAAACTATTAGAAAAAAATCATTTACCACCAGCTATCTGAGCATCTAGATAAGTACAACCTCCTTAGCCCCCTCCAACATGGCTTCTGCAAACACCACAGCACGTCCTCAGCCTTGGCTCTTTTCTCCAACCATGTCCTTAGAAACATGGACATGGGTATGGCCACAGGTGCAATGTTTGTGGACCTATCAAAGGCCTCTGACCTTGACCACCACCTTCTCCAATCCACCCTGCCAAACCTAGGCTGCTCTCCGGACGCCACTGCTTGGTTTCAGTTATCTCGCTAACAGATCCCAGTCTGTTCTGATAGGCAAAGATACCTCTGCTGTATTACCCGTCTATACTGGTGTCCCCCAGGGCTCCATACTAGGGCCTCCATTATTCTTACTGTCCATAAATGATCTTCCCGCAGAAAGCATACAGTGTAATGTGCTCCTGTATGCTGATGACCTCGTCATCTACCATAGCACCAAGTACTTCGGATCTATATCTTCTACACACACTAGAAACTATGAGTCAGCTCAACATTGGTTCCCCTCATAAAAAACTCTTGTAAATGAGAAAAACAAAGGCCATACTTTTTGGTGCAAAGCCATACATTGTAAAGGCCACCAAATCAAAAACCTTGTTACACAGTCACCCCTGCAGACTCTACTCTTGACACTGTATCCTCCTTCAAATAGGTAGGAGTGATTCTTGATCCCTCCCTTACCTACAATGACCACATTTCTAACACTATGACGAGAGTCCACCAGAAGCTGGGGACAGCCTACCGTGTTAACCACCTCCTGACCCCAGAGGCTCATCTTGCAATTGCCCAGGGAAGTCTACTGCCCCAACTGGACTACTGTGTCCCAGTGTTCTCCATGTCCTCCTCACTTCTTTTTCATCTAAATATCACATACAACTCTAGCTGTTTTGCCCTTCAGGTCCCTTTCTCCACTCATCACTGCTCTCTATATCAGCCCTTAGGCTGGCTCTCTCTGCAGGGCCGTTTTGAATATGCTACGGACTGTCCAGTAGACACCTCTTTCAGGAACTCATACAAGTCCCTGTACTAATAGCTTTTCACCAACATGGTGGTAACTCGGTGTCTCAGGGTCTCTTCCGTTCCCCCCCAGGAGTGCCCCGTGTATCTGTCATGTGGAGCAAAGCTTTCTCCGTCTCTGCCCCCTACCTCTGGAACAGCATACCACCTGCTATCCATATGTTACTCTCTCATCAGTCCTTCAAATCGAAGCTAATAGATTGGCTCATGTCTCAGTCCACCTGTGCCTGCTCCCTTGGAAACACCCTCACCAAAAATCCATCTTAGTGGCCCAGCGTACTATTTGCCTTACCACCCAAGTACTGGCTACTACATATACAATTGACACATTTTTGACTCCATTGTGAAAATGTTGATTGCTATAGTGTAATCCCTTATGCACTTTATTTGTAAACCTTGGACTGGCTGAATAATGTCTCGATTTGCTGTAAGTGTATGTCCTAGTTCTCTGCAAGCAGAGAAGCATCACTTTATTTGTCATGAAATTGTTTTTTAGGTCCTTAACCCCTATTTTTAAGATACAATGTTTATGTACCACTGTTTCTGATACAACTGTACTCACTGTATCATATGGACCTACTGTATTATAACTTGTACCTATTGTCTGTGCCACTGTACGGCCCAGGTCGCAACTGAAAATGGTCCTTTGGATCAGTTTGCTCACCCAGTTATCAAAAACATAAATTAATAAAATAAATAATTGCAAAAAACGAAAATGGTCTCCAGAAGGAAGCCCATACAATGTCTGCAATTCTTCAAAATGAATGGATTCCAGTCTCAGTTAGTATTTGTTACATATGTTGGGGTGTATAAGTAGGGGTATCACAAGTTGGAAGAGAGAAGTAATAATCCCTCTTTACAAGACACTGGTTAGGCCCCATCTGGAGTACTGCACACAGTACTGGGGGCCACACCTTCACAAGGACATTGACCAAATTGAGGCAGTCCAGAGAAGGGCAATCAGAATGGTGCAGGGACTACATCAGAAAACATATGAGAACAGATTAACGGAACTCAATATGGATACCCTAGAGCAAAGGAGGGAGAGAGGTGATATGATGGAAACATTCAAACACCTTAAGAGCATTAACAAGGTGAAAAGAGTCTAATGTGTTTCAATATAAGAAAAACAGCAGGACAAGAGGATACAGTAAGAGATTAGAGGGAGGCCGATTAAGGGGTACTGTGAGAAAGTTCTTTTTCACAGAAAGGGTAGTGGATGCATGGAACAGCCTACCTCAGGAAGTGGTGGATATGAATATAGTGCAGGGCTTCAAACAGGCATGGGCTAGGCATAAGGAAGCAATACAGATGAGTATGAATAAATAGACCATTGACAGAGCAAAGGCCTATGGCACATTCATTGGGTAGAAAAATAAATGGGCAGACTGGATGGGCCTTGTGGTCCTTATCTGCCGTTAACGTCTATGTTTCTATATATAGTGGATCCCCAGTGGTCTCGATTTATTAAAGGCCTAATCAAGAGATGGTGGAGTAAAATGTTCATCTTTTCATATTAGTTGGAGATGGAGGAATGTTTCTGCACGTTTCGGGTGAAATTTAATGGAGTTCCAGACACGCAACAGCTCACCCATCAATTTTGCACATTGTCGGAGAGAAGTGGATTTGTTTTGAGATGAGAATAATATTGACAGGACACTGTATAAATCATTAAGGGTAAATTCTATATCCTTCCAGAGAGCTGAATAATTGGGAGTGATCCGAGAGATATCACTTTTTATCTGACTAGTTCGCTCAAAAATACAGGTTACTCACCTGTAACAGGAGTTCTAGGAATGGTATATGTTGTTCATCCACACTTACTGGCAGGTTCCTTGCCGCTCTAAATCTTGCCGGAAGGTCTTCAAGCTGGCTCCTCCCACCCACCTGGGTGGTAAAACTCTCTGCTCCGCCCCATGACGCCAGATCTAGCCCGCTGGAAGCCAGGTTGTGCGTCGAAGCCGGGGAGGTCGGGTGGGTCGTGTGGATGAACAACATATACCATTCCTAGAACTCCTGTTACAGGTGAGTAACCTGTATTTCTAGGGACATGGATATGTTGTTCTATCCACACTTACTGGCAGACCCCTAGCAGTTCTCCTCCGGGAGGAGGAAGGCAAGGCGCACACCCCCTACTTGGGAAATAAGGACTGGAGAACAGAGGTCCCAAAACCAGCATCCCGGCGTGACTCAAGGTCGATGTGGCAGTGGGTAATGAAAGTGTGTGCTGACTTCCAGGTAGCAGCCCTGCAGATTTCCTGGATACGGATGTCCCTGGAAGCAGCCACCGAAGCAGCGGTATGGCGGGTAGAATGAGCTCTTATCCCTTTGGGAGGCTCCGTGCCCGCCAATCTATAGCAGAGATCTATGCAGGAGGTGACCCGCCTGCCTATTGTCCGCTTTGCTGCAGGTCTGCCAGGTGCAGCTTCAGTGTAGCTGACAAACAGCTGGCGAACCTCTCCCCGAACTTCAGCTCCTTATAATAAGAGAGTGCTCTTCTAGGGTCCAAAGTATAGAGCCTCTATTCGGCCTCCAAGGTGTGACTGGGGTAGAACACCAGCAGAGTCAACACCTGGTTAAGGTGAAACTCTGACACCACCTTCAGAAGGAATTTCGGGTGGGGGCGCAGGGCAACCTTGACCCTGTGGAAGACCAGATAAGGAGACTCGATGGAAAGCACCTGGAGCTCTCCCATCTTTCTGGCTGATGTGATAGCCACCAAGAAGGCGGTCTTCTACGACAGGTGAGAGATGTCACACCTGTGCATCAGTTTGAATGGCTTGCCCATGAGCTTAGCCAATACCAGCAGTAGATCCCATGGAGGTGGAGGGTCTCGCATCGGAGGGGATATGTGATCGAGGCCTTTGAAAAAGCGCCCGACCACCTTCTCCTGTGCCACAGACTGCTTCCCATCCCGCGTCCGGTAAGCAGAGATGGCTGCCAGGTGCACCTTAAGGGTCGTCGACCGAAGCCCCAGCTGAGAAAGGGACCATAGGTAGTCCAGAATGGTGGCTAAGGAACAGAAGGAAGGGTCCAACCCTTTATCCCGACACCAAATGGAGAATCTCTTCCATTTGAAGGCATAGCATTTTCTGGTCGGCTCCTTACAGGATGCCTCAACAACGTTGAGGACCTCGCCAGAAAGACCCAAGACCTGGAACTCTAGCCGCTCTGGAACCAGGCAGTCAGGTGCAGGGACTGAAGGTCTGGATGGAGAACCTTCCCCTGGTTGACTGAGATAAAGTCCGGGTGGGCTGGAAGCTGCCTCGGGAGCCTGGAGCTGAGGCTGAGGAGATCTGGATACCAGAACTGGCAGGGCCAGTCTGGGGCTACCAGAATCACCTGCACCTTGTCCCTCCTCGCCTTGAGAAGCACCTTGTGGATTAAGAGAAATGGGGAAGGCACAGAAGAAGCCCAGGGTCCACGGCCTCGAGAAGGCATCCCCCTGCAACAAGCCCTGCTGAGGGGGGGCGGGCATGAAACAGCCTCAGCTTTGCATTCTCCCTGGCGGCAAACAGGTCCACCTGAAGTGTGCCCCAGCGAGAGAACAGATCGTGTACTACCTCCGGCAGGAGAGACCACTAGTGAGATGCAGCGCCTATCCGGCTTAGGGCATCGGCCAGAGTGTTGGAGGCTCCCACCACATGGATGGCTAGGAGATCCGCCTCCAGTCTGCTCACAAGGGATCAAGTGCGGAGAACTTCCTTGCACAGGGGCAAGGAGCACGTCCTGCCCTGCCGGTTTAGGTAGTACATGGTCATGGTATTGTCCGTCTGGACCTGGACCACTTGACCCCATACAAACGGAGCGAAGGCAGTGAGGGCTAGACGGACCACTCGAAGCTCCAGCAGGTTGATGTGGCATCAAGACTCCTGAGGGGACCAGAGGCCATGCGCTCTGTGCTCCCTCAGATGGGCACCCCAACCCATCAGAGAGGCGTTGGTCATTAGAATGACCGTTGGCTCGGGGCGGACAAATAGGATGTCCTCCTGCAGATGAGATGGAACGATCCACCACTGGAGAGTGTTCCACTTCTCCTGGGTCACCACCACTGGCTGATCCAGAGGACTGGAGCGCTATGACCACTGGTGGGCCAGCCCCCATTGAAGGGGACGCATGTGCCAGCGGGCCGAATGGACCACGCTGGTGGAGGCCGCCATGAGGCCCAGGAGACGCAGGAAGTCCCAGGCAGGGCGCAATTGCCCGACCAGAAATGAATGGGCAAAGGAGAAAAGAACCTAGGCCCTGTCCGCTGGGAGCTGTGCTCTGGCTCGAAGAGAGTCGAGCTCTGCCCTTATGAACTGAATCACCTGCGTTGGCATGAATTCCGATTTGGCCTCGTTGATGAGGAGGCCACTCTGAGAGCAGACCTGGAGGGCCAGATCCCTGGACCGATCTACCTCCAGCCTGGAGGGGGCTGCAATTAGCCAGTCATCCAGGTAAGGGTACACCCAGACCCTTCGGCGCCACAGAAATGTTGTCACCACTGCCATGCATTCGGTGAAGACCCTGGGAGCTGGAGAGAGGCCAAAGGGCATGGCCCGGAACTCGTAAAGGGACCCCTCTGCTCTGAAGCGGAGGAATCGCTGGTGGGATGGACGGATTGGGACGTGAAAGAACGCATCCTGGAGGTCCAGAGAACAGAACCACATGCCTCGTTCCAAGGATGGAATGATCTGTGCCAGAGTGACCATCCTGAAGGTTCGAGACCTTAGGAACTTGTTCAGGTCGTGTAGGTCTAGAATCGAGCGCCAGCCCCCTGTCCATTTTGGGACCAGAAAATACCTGGACACAAACCCTGGGTCTGGTGGAGGATCCGCCACCTCCCTAATCACCTCCTTTTGGAGGAGCAGAGCAATGTCGGCTAGAAGAGCCAACAGAGACCCCATAGCCCCTCGTGGGGTGATGGCTCGACAGGGTGGGGCCTGCTCGAATTCTAGAGGTAGACCCTTCCCTACCACTTCCAACATCCAGAGGTCTGCGGTGATAGCAGACCAGGCGGAAAGCAAGTGGCAGAGCCGTCCCCTCACGGGGGGAACCCAGGGGGGAGTAATGAGGCTGGGGGTGACACCCCTCAACCCGTCACTGGGCAGGCTTGGAGGAAGGACCGGCCAAGGGACCTCCTGGGCCTTTTCCTCCCAGCTTCCTGCTGGAGGAAGCTGCAGAGCTTAACTGGGGTGCCAAATCACGAACCTGCTGGCTGATGCTGGTGCTGGGCCAGATGTGCGCGAGGGCAGAAGGCCGAAGGGCTCACGGTGCTGCTGGCAGCCTTTGTCCTTCTGGGCAGATGTGACCGAGTCCAAGGTGGCATTGGACTTCTCGATCCTCTGCAAATGACCCTCCACCCCGGGACCGAACAAGTCGGTACCCAGGAAGGGAACATCTGCCAGCTTGTGCTGGGTATCCGCCGTGAAGGTGGAGATCCACAGCCATGCTCTGCGGCCACTATTGACCAGGCACAAGAGTCTCCAATGTCAAGAGCAGTTTGGAGCTGTTGCTTTGCCACCGCCCTTCCCTGATCCCGCACCTGCTTGACCGTAGTCTGGAGGTCAGCCGGGAGATGAGGAATCACCTCATCCAGGGAGCCCAAATGGGCGTGGGAAAAGTGTGCCATCAGTATGGCCGAACTGGCCTGACAAAGGCCTAAGGAGGACGCAGTGTAAACTTTACGCCTGGAGTAGTCCAGTTTCTTGGACTCTTTATCGGGTGGCTTGTCCACATCCCGAGCATTTCCAAAGCGTCAGAAAACACTGTCGGTCACCAACCCCTCTGCAGAGGGGTACTCCGAGAATCTAGAGAGTGAGCCGGTGGGAACGGCATACTACCTGGCCATCCTGGCCGAGGGAGCTGGACAAGAAGCCGGCCGCTGCCATAGCTCCAGGGCCGGACCAACAATGGCTTCAGCCACAGGAAAGGCCTCCGTAAGAGAATCCCCTTGGTCCAGTATCTCCGTGAGGGGATACTTGGCCCGCTTTGACATGGGTTTGAGCTTCAACCCAGTTGATTCTGAGATGAGCCGGAGCAATCCCATGAACGAGGATGGGCTCTCGTCCACCAACTGTCCCCCTGTTCTCCAGGCCTCTCGACCGGAAGAGTCATTGTCAGACTTTGAGGAATCTGCAAACAGCTGCCGAGGGCCTAAGCCACCCTCCACCTGCCGAGGACTACTGGAAGTGAGGGTGACCGACAACCGATGGGACAACCCATGACCTGACCGAGAATCCTTGGTCGGAGCTCCAGTTTTTGGTTGTGGATGCATAGGTTCCACCAAAATGGGTGGTGCAGCTGGTTTTGGCCGAACAACCGGCACCGGATTCGGCTATTCGATGACCACGAGGGGTTGTTTCAGCTGCTCAGGTGACAGCCACTTAATGGCCAGGGAAGGCGATGGAGTTGGCTTGCCACCGGTCAAAAGGAGCTGCTGCCACATCAGATCCTCATAGCGCCGACGCAACTTGTGCCGGAGTCTATCCTCCGAGGAGGACAATGGCGAGGATGAGTGGCGCAACCGCTTCCCTCGGTGCCGAGATAGAGACCGCCGATGTCGGCGGGATCGGCTGGACCGAGAAGAAGTCCGAGACAGAGACCCAGACCCTCAGTGTTTCCGAGGGTGGGTCTGGGAGGGAGCAGGGGAAACCCGTTCCTCCCCCAGCTCTGGAACCTTAACCAGGGACTCCGGCACAGAAGGCACAGGCAAGTACTCGGTTTCCACCAGGGGAACCGGTGAAGAAGGGTTGCCGGCTTCTCCGGTCGGCAGCCCGTCCGACGGATCGAGAAAAATCTCGACTGCATCAACAGGTGTCTCGGCCGGCTGACCCGACGGGGACATCGTGAAGCCAGTGGCCTTACCTGCAACCTCAATCGAAGTACAGTGTCTACTATCCGGGGAAGGGGACCTCTCCCACTCCCACGAACGTAGACAGTGGGACTTACCCTTTGAGTCCTTTTTCTTGGACCAAGAGGAATGTCCCAATGGCCCCTCTCCCTTAGTAGAGAGGGACTGACAATGCTCCTTAAATGAAGCCGAGTTGGAGGAGCCCAAGGAGAGTGGGATAAATGCCGCAACTGAGGAAGAAGATGATGCAGCCTGGGCTGCCTCCTCCCCGAGGGCAATCATTTGCTCAAGTTGCTCAGCCGAGCCCACAGCCGGACACCACCCAACAGGCCCCCTTCGACTTTACCGGATGAATACGTCTCTCGGGGTGCCCAAGTTGAAGTCTGGCAGCACGGTCTTCAAGAACGTTGACCAAGAAGGACTTGCACAATTCGCAGGCCTGTGGATCGTGGTCGAGCCCAAGGCAGTAAACGCACATGGAGTGCGGATCAGTCAGAGACATCTTCTGCCCACAAGGGTACCACCGAAATCTGGGAGTCAATTTGTCCATCGCAGCCGTGAAGGAAGAAAAAGACCGAAGTCTAGTAAATTTAAGTATGAGTTTCAGATTAACCGATGAGGTAGGCTCCAGGCCTAAAACGCAGAGCACAAAGGAGGGAACCTGAGCTTCCAAGCGGTAAGGAAGATCTGGCGTCATGGGGCGAGGCTGAGAGTTTTACCACTCGGGTGGGTGGGAGGATCCAGCTTGAAGACCTTCCAGCAAGGAACCTACCAGTAAGTGTGGATAGAACAACATATCCATGACCCTAGAACATATGTTGTAGAAATACAGTACATATGCCACCAATGTTTAATTTGACCTATCTCTACCCCCCAGATTCACCAACGTACTTTAATTGGTTTTGGCTTATATAGTACTATTTTACAAGTAATTAATAAAAAATGACAAGGTATGGCTGGGTACAAGTCACAATGTCAACAGGAAAGCCTGCTTACAGATATTTTGGGGGAGGAGTAGACACAGCTAAGTGTTATTGCCACCCCCCCTTCCATTTGCATAACTGCTATGCAGATGTCCCAGGTCTACAAGATGACAAACGGCTTTTACAACAGATTGGAAGGGGTTCGGGAGCCCCCGTTAGGATGTTTTCAACCTGTGGGGGGAACCATAGCTGGTTATAATGCCATAGTTCACAGACCTTCGGCTGATTCAAGAATCGTCTAACATAAGCCCAAGGAGAAGGGGGTTACCTGCTGCCCTCCCAAGGAAAGATCACAGTGTAATGTGACTGCACGGAAACTGGGCAAGTGAATGGACTGCTTCCTGGAGGTGCAGGTAAGGCTTGTCATTTGGGGCCCTAGGGAGGCCCTTTCATCAAAGGTGAGGTCCTGAGCTAGATCCCCAAGTGGTAGGTTTCCAGTCCCTCTAGCAACAGCAGCAGCACCAGGAGTGAATTCACCCTCATGAATATGGCTGGATGTCTAATCATACATATATTATTGACTGTTGTATTACTAGGTAGTCCTTGATTTGATCAGCACTATATTGTTGCAGCAGTGTTCATTTCAGAGTGGGGGAAGGGGAATAAATGCCACATGGTTTTTAATTCTGACCCTCCATTTTATTCATTTGGTTTTAATTATGTGTCTATATGCTTACTGTGATGTTGTTTATGCCCATCATGTTGTAAAGTAAAAACCAATGTTATGCTTTTCAAGAGCCACCAAAACCAGCACAGGCTCCATCCTCTCTCCATCACTACTAGCCACGGAAGCACCCCAGAGCAGGTTCAGTCATTTAAATATCTCTGGATTCATCTGGACCCAAACCTGTCATATGGTTCCCACTTTGACTATGTTGCCAAAGCTGCAAATACTTGGCTAGGCCTGCTTTACCGCCACAGACGTCACCCTACATCGGATGCCTTGCAGATCGCTGTCCAGAGTTCAGAGGTCTCCATCACTGATTATGGCCTAATCATCTACGGTTCTGCATCAACCACTGCGCTCAGACAAATATCGACATCTGTCAACAAGGCTTGTAGGCTCATCACTGGTGCCCACCGTCTGACACATACATGTGACCTATATGCGCAAACCGGATGGCTACAACTCTCCAACCGTATAAGGTATCTAACATGCACTATGGCTAAGAAAGTTACCATGGGCCTCGCACTTCCTAGTGTCCAAGCACTACTGTGACCCTGCCTGAATACCCATAACACCAGGAAATCTGAAACTCAACTCCTCCAAGTTCCCTGTTGCCACACCTCCCAGGGACAAATATCCTTTACCCATATGGGACCTAGCTGCCTAAACTAACCCAGTCCGGACATCTCCTCTATGTAAAAACTCGGCCCTTTCAAAGCCACGCTCTGTCACCATCTCATTGCTACCAGCTCATGTGGCTGCTACATATAACCGGCCCCTTTAATCCTCTTCAAATCAACACCATGCACTTATCCCGCTGGCCACTCCCACTTTCCTGCCCTGCCTATTCACACCCTACTCTATCCCACTCATTATACCCTACCCCCCTTTTTCTTTTCCCTTTCCTCCCCCTTCCTTTCCTCCTCCTCCTCCCCCCCCTTCCCCACTCTAGCACTTCCCCCTACACTGTTCCTTATAGGTCACCCTCTACACCCCTCTGTATGTCTGACAAATGCCATTTGGCTGCTCTTCGCTCCTGCGGTATCCACCATCCCCTATGTGCCACATTCCGCTTTCCCACTTGTGTCCAGCTTATCCACTCATCTTCATTGTATTTCTCCTTGTTGTATTGTAATTGACTGTAATTCATGTGGAACCTTTGTAAAAGAGCCTTGGCTCAAAGGTGTTTGTAATCCTAGACTTAAACAAATAAAATAAAGTGTTCAGAGTCCTAGGGAATGGGCCCTAAATAAATATGAACATACAAAGAAGCCAGCAGAAGAAGGCCATTTGGGCTATCAAGTCTGCTTGTGTTGCAGGGTCCATCCCTGCCCCCTCTCCCCACTCCTCCCATCCTCCCTACCCATGACCCTTACCCTCCCTCTATACCCGTCCCAGCCTCTCAAAGCTGTCCACCATCTTCAATGAGATTACCTCTTCTGGCGGCACATTCCAAGTGTCCACCACCCTCTCTGTGAAGAAGTGCTTACTGACCTCCCCCCAAACCTCCCACCCTCCAGTTTAAGACTGTGCCCCCCTCATGTTATGGTTGCCACTCAGCTTAGAGAGATTCTCATTATCAACCTTATTTATCCCTTTCAAGTACTTGAAGGTCCCAATCATGTCCCCTCTCTCCTGTCTTCAGCGAGTACATGTTCAGTGCCCCCTCAACCTCTCCTCGTATGCCTTACCCTGCTGACCAGCAGGTTAATGTCCTTTTTGAGGTGTGGGCACCAGTAGTGAACTCCATACTCTAGATGCAGCCTTACCAGTGACCTGTACAAGGGCAGTATAACCTCCTCCTCCTACTACTACTGATTAAAGAAAGAAAGCAAGCTACTAATACTACTTTTCTTCCTTGGGGACATTCTGGATCGCTAGTTACACTGCTGCTTGAAGAATCTGGATTCAGTTGTAACAATATGACCCACTATTCTTTTTTTTAATTTAACCCCTTTTTATACCCAGTGAGTTAGTGTCCCACATAGGCAAACATCTGAAATGAACCCTGTTGCTCCGATTAATTTGCTGCTACCCATTTCTTCCTGTCCCTCTACCCTTATTCCTTCAGACAGGTTACACCTGTAAATGAGACTTGCATAATGTTCTGTATTTTTTTTAAACGGTAAAAGCATTTCAATAAACAAATAAAATGTTATGGGGCAGGATTCACAAAGCATTTGTGCATAGAAACATAGACTTTGACGGCAGATAAGGACCGCTTGGCCGACCTAGTCTGCCCATTTCCGTACTTACAGGATAAGCTGCAGATCCTATTTAACCAACAGCCTATTTCTTCCTACTCCCCACACAAAATGCCTTATGTCTGTCCCATGCATTCTTGAATTCTCCCACAGTTTTAGACCCCACAACCTCCTCAGGAAGGCTGTTTCATGCGTCCACCACTCTCACTGTGAAAAAATACTTCCTCACATTGCCCCTGAGCTGTCCCCCTCTATCTTCAAATTGTGTCCCCTTGTTCTTGCACATCTCTTTTTCTGAAAGATGCTACCCTCTTGGACTTTGTTGATTCCACTAAGGTGCTTAAACGTTTCTATCATGTCCCCCCCCTCCCTCCATGGTGCATCTCAGCTGCCCCAGCGCAAAGGAGATGTGCCATGCCCGAACTATGGTATTCATGGAAGATGCACCAGAACATGCTCCCAACACGTCCCCTCTGTGAATACCACAGTTGCGCCCATCCCGAGAAGCACCAGCGCATCCCCCACTTCCGACTGGGAAACCAATGTGGCTGCACTGTCCCCTATGATGCCATTCACAGCCGCAAATGGGGCCATTAGGCATGGCAAGGCACAATACGGGGCCATTTGCATTCATATGGCCCATCTGCATGAGTCTTGTAGGATGCACCCGCTAAATGCGCCAGGTGCCCTGCATGTTGTGGGACGACATATCCCATGTACACCAGTGGCAACCCCTTCCCTTCCTGTATCCCCGACCCTGAAGTACAATCCCCACTACATGCCCTGGTGGTACAGTGGTATCCCCCTCCCTGCCCGCAGCCCCGGTAATAGTGACAGCATATGTGGCAAAACCCAGGTTGTCTAGTAGACCCCCCTCCCCTCCCCGACACTATTGCAACAATGACAGAACCCCCCCCCCCACTACCCCCATCCCAGCATGTTAACAACATCGGCAGGGGGTTTTACTTCAAGGTCAGGGATACAGGCGGGGGGAAGAGAGCCTGGACTGCCAAGGTAGGTAGGCTGCTGTGCTGCTGGCTACAGTATGGCAGCCTGTCTGTGGGTGGACATCCAATTAAGTCTACTTGTTGTAGACTTATCTTTTGGAGGCACATCTCCAGACTTGCTCCAGAGATGCGCTTCCAAGTTGGGTTGTGAATGGGGCTGGGCACCATATGCATGGGCATGCCCCCTGCACAAACCCTCTAGATGCGGTGCATAACATTATGGGTGGTGTGCGTTGCATCAATGCCATTAATGAATCGCGAATGTACGCAAGTCGGGGAAGTGCCGGTGCATTTGTGAATCCTGCCCATGGTGTCTTAGTGGGAGAAAAATCTGGGGATGCAAGATAGAAAGGATTGGCTCAGTGGTGCAGTGACTGAGGGATCTGCTTGCTGTGCAAGCTTAGTGTACAAATTGTTGTTCTTAACTCAGTTTTTTTTTTTTTTTTTTTTTCGCTCCTCTCTCTTAGGCTTCCCGGCCCACCTCTCCTTCCGGCCAGCCATGGAGCCCACCGACACCCTCACCCCATTCCTTCCCCACCTACCTCATATTGCAGCTGCCCCAGGCGTTGCCCAGTGTATCCCTTCACCGGATGGGTCACTCTCCTCTGAGGGGGAAGGCACCGGGGGGAGGACAACCAGCGCACTAAATATTCGGTCCCTGGGTGCTGCTGAGGAGGTTCCGAAGGACTACGGGCATTTGCGGCAGCAGAAGCCAGCAGCCATCATCTGGCCGGCTGAGAAGCTGTTTTTCCCTGCTTGCTCCCCAGGGCATGGTGTGCCACAGATGTCGAAGCATATGCCAATGTCCATCATGCCCCTTGCATTCAGCAGGGCTCGCTGAACTGCTGTGCCCCCGGCCTCCTCCAGAAAGCAGCACACAGCGAGCCGCATCCCCCGGGAGAAGGCGAACAGTTGTTGGATGCCTGCCTTCCCCTGCTGGCCCTCCAGTGACCCAGGTCTGTTCCTGAACCCAAGTCGCTGGCGTCGCAAGTGGAAATCCAACCGCTGCACTGATGGGCCAGCACTTTTTTTTTTTTTTTTATATTTACTTTTCAACTCCACACTTACAAGGATCATGATTCAAGTGAATTCCAACATTAAAAAAAAAAAATGTTTTAGTCCCCGTTAGGATTCGAACCATGGTCCCTTGCCGACAATACAAAATACTGTGGTTTTACTTTGATTCAAACCACTGACCCTTCACTAGCTGGAAGAACACATCCAATGTGCCACAATCTGTAGCAAAGGGAATGGATCTACAAAATGAAATTGGATCACAGGTCCATTCATTTCATCTCCTGCTAGCATGGCAGTTGCAACCATGCCATTCCAAACTGGACCAGGAATCATGCCCTCTTCTTGGCTTCTAAAACTTTATATCCATTTTTGTTCTCCACTAGAAACTTACCTATCCTAATTTTTATTTTTTTTATCTGCACACCCAGATTCTATAGCCTCAGTAGTGTCCTGTAACGTGGTAATATCACTACCTATTCTCTACCCACTACTCCTCTGTTTGTGCAGCCCAGCACAAAATTAGCCTCGATTACTACTGGCACACACTGCTAGGAATACATCTGGAACCCTATATACCATCACAGTCGGTGGTGGCACAAAATTAGGGTTCAAAAGGCTCCCCCCTCATACGGCCACCACCAAAACCTCCATACACAAAAGAAAATAATTAGTTACTGGGGGAGGAGTCTATCTGGTGACTTAAATACAAGTGCAAATGATGGCTGCCAGATGTCACTGCTTGGGGTTTTGGAGCACTAACATGTTCAGTGTGACCCCCATCGGGGAGTTGTGCATGACAAAGAACCAGTCACATGAAGCCATGCCATCAACAAACATTTATGGCCCTGGCACTAGATAGTCTCCTCCCTAACCCCCACTTGCACAGCCAGTACCTTTACGTCCACTTCTGTGCTGCAATGATTTTTGTTTTCTTGGTCCATCACAGGTCTTTCCTGGTGGTACAATGGCATACTCCATAACTTCAGTCCAGTTAGTCTCCCTGGTATCCACCAGTTTCCTTCTCCGCAGACCAATTTCCCTGAGCTGCATGGCTTCTCACTGGGTCCCTTATTCGCTGGATATTCTTAGCTAGGTTGCATGCCTCTTCTACCCACTGAGCCAGCTTCCAACAGGTCTTCCATGCGGGTGGTGCCGTGGTATGTGACTGGACTGTGGGATTGTAGGCCATCATCCCGGCCGGGGGGGGGGGGAGAGGAGGGGGTGTCCTTATGATCTTCTCCCCATCCCAGAGGTCAGCAACATGTGCAATGGCATGGGAACATGGTGTGAAGATACTGTAAGAACTCTGCATCTGTGCCTGGCCCTCCAAGAAATGCCTGCTGTTGCTGTACCATCCAGCCTCCTCTGGGTGTCAGGTAAGCAGAGGCTCACGCTGTACCCCTCCCCGAAGGAGGTGAGCTGTCAGTGGACACTCTATCCCCCCTAACCCCCAAGCAACCCTGGTCTAGTCCCAAACCTGGATCACTGCTGTGGTGGGTGGTGTGGCTCCCAGTGTCTCAGACCACCCACCCCACAGAGCCAGCACAGCATCTTGGACTTTGACATTAAGTTTCATATGCCACCTGGTCTGCTGAATCCCCCCCCCCCCAATGCATCAAGGTCCTTTTGCTGCCTTTCACCCTCCCACAGCTCTTGCCAGCTATGTCTTGCCATGTTACTGCTGACTTCTTCACCAAAGTCATTCATAAAGACACTGAACAAGGGTGGTCTGTTGCCCTCTTCTACGTATACTCCTTAATCAGTTTCTGTTCTACCTTTCAGTGTTACCCACAATCTCATGCTTTCTAACGCTAGAATAGCTTCTCATAAGGTACTGTATTGAAGACTTTGCTCGAACCCAGGAAGGACAGCTACTCATTCTGTCAATGCCACTGGGTCAGCCCTACTCCTCCCTGCACGCCCCGCAGTCAAAGGTCAACAAAGCTGGGGCCTGAGGGTAGTAACTGAGCCTAAGGCAGTTTGCAGAGCTGAAGGAACAATACAGGAGGCAACCCTGGAAATAATATACAGGTGGGAGATGGAAGCTTGACTGGACTAAAGGAGAGGCCAAGGAAGACATGAGGTGAGGAGCAGCGAAAAAACAAACAACCTAAAACAAGAAAGTAAAAAAGGAGTGAGCTTCATCAGGGACCTGCAACAATGCTGAAGTACTTTTAGAACAATACCGAAATACAGTGTGCTAGAGCACAAGAATGACTGTGATGTTGAGATAACAATGGAAACAAACTGTCAGTTAGCTCGAATGAAGTTGTTAAAGAGGCCCCCAAAACAGAATATTACAGGGCAATGAAGTACAACACAGATGTGTTCCCATCGAGGGATCTTTGTGACATCATAAACCATGAGATCAAACCTTGAGTGGTTCAGGTCACAAGGAACCCCAAAATGGGACTGCAGCTTTGTACTTCATTTGCCCACTTTTCTTACTTACGTAACTATAAATAGGATAGTGTTACTGTACAACATTTACAGCTGTTTGTGTTGTACTAACTGTACCTCTGGCATCCAGGGCTGGTCTGAAAATGGAAACAAACTGCAATATCACTTTCCTGGTAAAAATACACTTTGATAAAATAAAAATGATATATCGTATACCAGTAGTGCTAGTCACTTCAAAAAATATGTCATTTAGGGTTTACCAGACTCTTGTTTCAGAGAGTGCAAGTGACAGTTCAGTATGAATGGTCTGCACAACCATGACATGGACATCAGGATGCTGTTATATACATTTGATCTCACATCAGAACGATGATACAACAAAGCTGTGATGTCATGGATTCCTATATGGGAAACGTGACCAATCATACTTGAAAGCAGCAGTACCTGAAACTGAATTGCTTTAGCCATGTGGCCATATAGAAAACAAGTGACAAACTGGCTATAGGGCTAAGTGACATTTGAAAGGTTAAAATGCAAAAAGAAACTCACTAGGAAATACTCAATGGAACAATGATATTCCTACATCGCTATAATGCTGATAGCTCAACGGTACTGCACATAAAAGCCACAGTTTAGGTGGGCATGACTGACCTTGTACCATCAATAATGTATGTACTACTGTAAGTCACAAATGTAGCACAATGTGGAATTTATTTATGTAACGAAACAAGATGTAAGATGACATTTTAACTATTTCTACATTTTGTGCACATGTTTTTATCCTTTTGTAATGACTGCGTCATATCCTGCCACAGCTGAAAAAATAAACTTGAAACTGAGAGGAAACCAGCTCTCTAGAGTTACAGTCTTTTTCTCCCTAGTGACTACCTGGGCTATTGGAACCACCTTCCACTTACCATGTGATCGGAACCCATGCATCACGAAGGAGTTCCACTTGCTCTCCACAATCAACTGCCGCTCCCAACCTTAAGGAACGCCCCTCCCCAGTAGGGAATGTGGTTTTCCTCTCCTATGAAGCCACCCAAAGTTGGATCCAATCACGGTCAGGGGGGCTGCTGTCTTTTCTGCTTTTCTCTTGCCCCAATTCCAAACAGTTGCCCAAGACATCACTTCTGACCTGGTAGTATCTCCACCCGGAGAGTGCATCCCTGTCTCATGCCAACAAACCAGCCCTTGGCCACCAGGGGGTAGTGGGGCAGAGCGATTTGCAGCACACCCTCTCAGGAGAAGGCGTATGTTTGGGTGGACACTATTGCCTCCTACTGCCAATCTGTTACAGACATCACAGGCTCAAGACACGAACTCAGGTTGTTAGCATGCTGGGAAATCATTTCTTGCCCACAGATGAGATAATGGTCCATTATGGTGCTTATATTCCTGTGGCTTTGACACCTCCACTCAGGCTTTGCAAGGCTACCACCAAGCCCCGACCCTTCCTTACCTTGCTCACGAGTCTACCATGGCTTGTTCCTCATGGCATGAATAGCAAATACTCACAGCAACAAACGGATACACTCTACATCAAGGGTAACGGTGTGTCAATATACTGTTGGTGACTCCAAAGAAGCTGTTCTTCTAGATTACAAAATGGGTGGGAAAACAATCAAGAAACCTCATTGGCTGAGGAGCTCGGAGCCCAGGTCTGCTAACCCAGCACAAGAAAAAGATCAGTGACCTGGCCTGGCTTTTTAACAAGGAAATCACTACTCTGCCCAAAATTCAGTCAAAAATACCCACAGTAAGCATGACTGTCTCGGCATCACAATGCACATCAAGTGTAAAAGTAACTCCCTCCCATGTAAACAATCCAAACAAAAACAAACTCATTCAAGTTATTATAGTGGTGCGGTAGTGCTACTACAGTTAGGGTGGAGCAGGGATTTCTATGTTAAACCTCAAACTCTGCACTTTAATATCTTTGTAACTGTTCAACAGATTTGCGTACAATATTGCATGCACATTCTCAGGGGGTAGATCTCTTGATGTGGCAAGTGGGATGTGCAGATAGTGAAAACAAGTAAAAAAAAAAAAAAAATTGCTGGTTATATTTGTCATTGCCTTGCGCCCATACGGTATTGAATTATAAGCTGAAATTTTCAGAGGGTATAAAGGGCTTGGCCCACAGATGTGCCTTTCACCGGTTTGGTGAAAAAAAAATATGAATCCGTTACAAAGTTATTATATTTTGAAATTTCAGTTCTGAGCATGCTCAGTACAGTCTTTTGGATAGCTGCTTGGAACAAAAAAAGAATTTGGTCCACACAAAAAAGGATCCTTTTTCGTATGGGGGTAATCCTTTTTTGGGAGGAAAAAATCTTTTTTGGTATGGCTACCATCTTTTAAGTTCAAAACCCACAAAAATGACATCCTGCAAACACACAGACATGTATCTTGCTAATCGGGACCCAGTTAGGTGGATTCTGCACTTAGTGTCTAGAAACATTACCCAGAAATGTATTTTTGTAACATTTAAATATTGTTTTTTGTCAGCCCATTTGCTTTTTGCGCATAGGCATACGAAAAAAAGAACTGGTCTATACGAAAAAGGTTGGCTTCATACGCAAAAAGAATTTGGACTTTATCCCCCCCATTCTTTTTCGTATGAAGGCATCCTTTTTTGTATGGCCTTTTTTCGTTCGTAAGAAAAAAAGAATGCCCTTATACGAAAAAAAGATTTTGGACTTAGTATACACACACACACACACACACACACACACACTCTTGAACTTCAATATTTGGACTTAAGGGACAATACAAAATCAAAACAGAGGTCTTAATGAATACTACAAAACTAGCACATATTCCCCCTGCTAACATTTAGGGGGCAATATAAAAACAAAATGGATAAAAAGTATAAAATGCACATTCCCACAGGATAACACTGGAACTTTAACAAGCCATACAACGAAGGAAAGAAATAGCTGTTCTGGCAGAAATGGAAACACTGGCCCCAGAGGGCCCTGCACTTCCACAGCAACATGCAGGTATGCATCTGTGGAGGGATGAAAGTGCAGGGCCCATTGGGCCCTGCGCTCCCACAGGCAAATGAAGATATTATACTATCTCAAAAAGTAAGGAAATTCATTGCAAAAAAACTTTGTTAATGGGCTAGTTGGGGTTAAACTGACAAAAGTAGAGAAATGTGGCATTAGGATTCCCAACCCTAATGCCCCACCCGTACCCTGCAGGCAGCAACAGGAAAAGCCATTACTATTTGACCTCTCCTGCATCTTCACAAATAAGGCGTGGGGTATGCCTAGCTATTATCAACCCTAACGCTCACCCCAGTCTCATACACTGTACACATTTCAACTTATTTACTGACGGAATGGGATGAGTGTTAGGGCTGATAGCCCCAAGGCACACCCCACACCTGATTTGTGAGGATGCATGAGAGGTCAAATAGTAATGTTTTTTCCTCTTGCATGCATTAAAGTTTTTTGCAATTATTTATTTATTTTTATTTTTTAATATAGCTTTTTGATCCCCGCCGCCACTACCCGCCTACTTGGCGACAGGGATACATAGTAGTTTTGCTGTTTTTCTCCCCACACACCTGGGGCCCCAGCACATGGCCATGTGTGCATGTAGAAGCACACACGCACCCCAAACTCCAGATCCCTCACGGGGAGAGGAGAGCCACCTTATGGCTGCTTAATCCCACTCTTCACCCTCTCCCCCCGACCCCTGACAACCCGGGCCCGTTACCGAACCTGGGTCACTGGCATGGCGCGAGGGGTGACGTCCAGTGCCTCAACCCTCAATACCACCAGGCCAGCAATTAATTTTTAATAACATATGTAAACTGGTACGTTCTTGGATATCTTCCTTTTCTTTAATACTACTACCAGTGAAATGGCATAACTCACCAAATATGACTTCCTATGACTGCCACCATTTTTTTTTAAATGTTGCCAGACAGTTAAAAAAAAAAAAGACCTGGATTTTCAATCTCCAACCGCTTCTATTCAACCCCACAGGGCTTACAGTAAATCCCCATATGCAGCTTTCTGTAACTGCAGCTGATCTCAGGTTCTCAGGCACTTATCCAACCACTTCGCTGGTAAGTGCACGCTGCCCCCCTGCCACTCATTCAATGCTTTGTGACCCATTAAGTGACGCGACAGCCTAGACTAAAATATGCAGTCACAGGCCCCAACTGCAAACCAGTCAGCCAAACCTAGCACCAAGGCAGTGACCTCCCAACAGACAAGAGCAGCAAAAACAGCTCATGCTGCCCCAACGCCACTCTAAGAAGCCAAGCCATTGCCTGCCCTATGTTTGTCCTCACTACTGCCACTAAAGCAACTGAAGAAAAAAAAAAAAAAAAAAAAAAGACACTTACATGCGGCATTGCTGCCACGTACTGACAAGCTACTGAAAATACAGTGTCCATACTGGACTATATTTTTTCTTAACACTGTTTTTGTTGCTAAATCTAATTAATTAAAACAAAACAACAACAACTACTTAGTTTCTACAAGTGACCCATTTCATAATTGTAATAAGGCACTCCACGGTGATGTGAGCCACTTCATGATCGCCATAAGGCACTCCATGGTGTACATTAAGCACTCCCTGGGTGGTGGAAGCACTTGGCCTTCAGACTTGTGCCTCAACCCACACAAGATGTGCCATTATCCAACCATTAAGCACACCCTGTTGTGCCTTTAGTTTTTAAATATAAGCATTTTTGCTCGCCGAAAACAAACTTTACTCTAATTTCAGAAATGGTGAGTAAATTATCAGGCAGTGTCAGTGGCTCAGCAGGTAGCACACTTGCCTCTAAGGCTGGGAGATCAGAAGGCTGTGGGTTTTAGCCCCACACCAGGCACTTGGGTTAATATCCCAATACTGACACTGCAGTGCAGCATGAGGGGGGTGCTGCACTCCTGAGGTGCAGTCTTTCGGATGAGATGTTAAACCGAGGTCCCATCTGCCTGTTCTGGTGGTAGTTCAGGTGGATGTTAAAGATCCCATGGCACTTCTCGAAAAGTAGGGGAATTTCCCCGATGCACTGGCCAAATTTCCCCCCATTCATTAGAATATCACCAACAGCTTAACCTAGTTCAAAGTCAGTTGGCATTCATCTGTATCCCCTTCCCCCGGGTCGTGCCTGAAAATAGGCAGAATTTGTCTAGTGCACTTACCCGGTCAACAAAAACTAAATAAATACAATTATTCCTGCTTGCCAAAGTTACCTGAAGCACTGCTGGTGATCTAATATTACCTGTTGCCACAGAGCTGGCCACAAGAACACTTTTTTTTTTTTTTTTTTCAATTCTTTGTCAGCCGGGTAAGGCCCACTAGGTACAGCTGCCTGTTTTCAGGGGTGACCTAGAGCTTTAAACTGGTTAAGTGACTTGCTCAGAGTCACAAAGTGTGCAAATGAAGGTTGGGGGAATCAAACCCAGTTCTGCTGAACCAAGCTCATTCTTTTAACATCAGATTCAAGTGACTTATTCAAAACTTTGGCTGTAAAGCTACTTCAATAGCCTTTAATTTATATAACTACCCAAGACTTGATGCTCCAACCAATCTGGTCCAGCGTACATTAAAAACTTTCGGTGAAATGGACCTGTAAGCTCATTTGCTGAGCACAGACTGAAAAGTGTATAGTGTACAGATTGAGTAACAGCTTGACTTATCTGGAGGCAGTATAGTGCAGTGGTTTAAGGCTCCGAGTTACAAATCTGAAGACCTGGGTTTGAATCCCACAGCCCCATTTGCATACTGTGTGACCCTGAGCAAGTCACTTAACTTCCTTGTGCTCAGAGGTCGCACCTGTAAAACAAGCTTTCAGCTTATTGCATCTCTCCTGGTAAAAAACAAAAAACAATCTTCATAGAAACACAGGAGGAGGAGGACAGGGTAGTATATCTAGTCAAGCAGAGGGAGGCAGGGAGGGCAGTCAGGAGCGCAAAGGTGCAAATGGAGGACAAAATAGCCCCAACAGTAAAGAAAGGTGACAACATTTTATACATATGTTAGTGAAAGGAGGAAGACAAGGAGTGAGATCACAAGGCTTAAGGGAGAAGATGGGAAGTGTGTGGAAGGGGACATGGAAGAAGCACCCATCCTGAACAAATATTTTTTTCACTGTTCACACAAGAGGGGGAAGGTGAGGGACCAAAATTAAGTGGCAGGAGCAATAAGGGCAGGAAGGTGGATACCAGTCCATTTATGGAGGAGACAGCTCTAAAGGGACTCACAAAACTGAAAGTGGACAAAGCAATGGGACCAGACGAGACACATCCTAGAATATTAAAGGAGCTTAGGGAGGTGCTGGAAGCCCCACTTGCAGCCCTGTTCAATAAATCGCTTGAAACAGGAGTGGTTCCAGAGGACTGGAGGAGAGCTGATGTAGCCCCTCTACATAAAAGTGGGAGCAGGGAGGAGTCTAGAAACGACAGATCAGTCAGCTTGACCTCGGTGGTGGGGAAAATAATGAAATCACTGCTAAAACAAAGGACTGTGGAACACCTTGAATCCAGCGGAGCACAGGATCCGAGGCAGCATGGATTCACGGCAGAAGGACATGTCAAACAAATCTGACAGATTTCTTTGACTGGGCGACCAGGAAAGTGGATGGGGGGGTGGATGCAGCCTACCTGGATTTCAGCAAGGCCTTTAACACTGTTTCACATAAAAAAGACTTGTAAGCAAGTTATGCAGCCTGGGAATGGGCCCCAAGGTGGTAAACTGGGTTAGAAACTGGTTGAGGGATAGAACAGAGGGTGAAGGTAAATGGAGCTTCTTCGCAGGAAAGGAGGTAACCAGCAGGCTGCCACAGTGGTCAGTTCTGGGGCCAGTCCTATTCAATGTGTTCATAAGTATCACTGCAGAGGGTATGGAAGGAAAAGTATGCCTATTTGCAGAGGATACTAAGATCTGTAATAGGGTAGACTCTCCGAGAGGGGTGAAAAAAATGAAGAGGGACCTAGGTAAACTAGAGGAATTGTCAAGAGTGTGGCAGCTAAGATTCAATGCAAAACAGTGCAAAATCATGCATCTGGGGCACAGGAACCCAAGGGAGGCTTACAAGATTGGGTGGAAGGGGGGATGAGATACTGATGGCATCCCAACAGGGGAGGGATCTGGGGGCAATCATATCAGATCATCTAAAGGAGGCAAGGTAGCGTGCCAAGGCTGTGGGAGAAAGCCAGTGGGGTACAGGGGGTGCATATGGAGAGGTATCACCAGCAAACAAAAGGAGGTAGCGATGTCTCTATATAAATCATTAGTGAGACCTCATCTGGAGTATTGGGTCCACTTCCGGAGGCCACATCTACGTAAAGACATAGGGTGGAGGCAGTTCAGAGAAAGCCAACAAAAATGGTGTAGGGCCTGCACCAAAAGTCATATGAGGAGAGATTGGATGACCAAGTTTTACACCTGGAGGAGAGGAGACAGAGACATACAAATGTCTCAAGGGCATAAATAAGGTACAGGAGGGTAGCATCTTTCAGATAAAGATGATGTTCAAGAACAAGGGGTCATGGCATGAGGCTGGAAGGGGGTAGACTAAGGGGTAATGTGAGAAGTATTTGTTAACAGCGGGGGAAAATTCAGTAGGGGAATTAAAAAATGTGAATAATAATAATCAGCATTTATATAGTGCTTTTCATACCCTCAAAGTGCTTTTACAAGCAATGCTAGACTGGTAGTGAAGTGACTGAATGTGTAGTGGCGGCCATATCGCACATCAACACCCACACACAGCCTGGACAATTGCATGATCTCGTTTATGGGAAGGGGAATTTTGGACAGGACACCGGGAATGTCCCCTACTCTTTGCGAAGACTGCTCTGGGTCCTTTTACTTCCACCTGGACACCCACCAGGACAGCACCAGGATGGGTAGAAGGGACCTCGGTTTAACATCTCATCCGAAGGATGGCACCCCTGAGCAGTACAGTACCCCCACAATACTGCACTCGGATGCCAGCATTTTAGCTAGGAGTTCAATCCTGGTGTGGGACAAGAACCCATGACCTTCTGGTCCAGAGGTGGATGTGCTACCAACTGAGCCACTCTGACACCCCATCACATAGGGGCACCCTAGTGACAGGTAAGGGAAAGCCAGAGATCATGAAGGGTCTTTGGTTTTTGCAGCAGGTGGGGAAAATGGGCAGACTAGGTGGGCCTGGTCTGCTGTCAAATTCTATGCATCTTAAAAAGCAGTCCATTGTCATGCTGCATGTACTCATACATGGAGGGCTCGGTGCTGGGGCCGGTGTTGTTCAATGTCTTCATCAGTGGCATTGGGGATGGCATTAAAGGCAAAATGTGCCTATCCACAGATGACACCAAGCTCTGTAGGAGAGTGGACACAGCTGAAGGGATACTTGACCGACAAGATGATCTGGAAAAGCTGGGTAGTTGGTTCAAGATCTGGTAGCTTAGCTTCAATGCCAAGAAATGCAAAGTTATGCACACTGGAGCCAAGAATCCCAGGATGGAGTACTACCTGGGTGGAGTCCAGGTATCTGCATCAGACGAGGAGAAGGACCTAGGAGTGATGATCACTAGTGATCTGAAGCACTCCATGCAGTGCAAGAAAGCAGCAGCAAGGGCAAACAAGATGCAGAGATACATAGCCGGGGTGGAATCAGTAGTAGGAGAGAGGAGATTATATTACCCTTGTACAGGTCACTGGTGAGGCCACATCTAGAGTATGGAGTTCAGTACTGGTGCCCACACCTCAAAAAGGACATTCACCTGCTTGAGAACATCAAGAGGAGGGCTACAAAGATAACAGCAGGTCAGCAGGGTAAGGCATACGAGGAGATGTTGAGGGCACCGAACATGTACTCCTTGGAGGACAGGAAAGAGAGGGAGGACATGACTGGAATCTTCAAGTATTTGAAAGGGACAAATAAGCTGGATAGAGAGTCTCTTTAAGCCAAGTGGCATCCATAACATCAGGGGGCACAGTCTTAAGCTGGGAGGTGGGATTTAGGAGGGAGGACAGGAAGCACTTCTTCACAGAAAAGGTGGTGGACACTTGGAACGCACTACCAGAAGAGGTGGTCTTGTTGAGGACAGTGGGCAGCTTCAAGAGAGGCTGGGATAGGCATGGGGGAAGGATGGGAGGAGTGGGGGGGGGGCAAGGACAGTAGCTCAAGATGTGGACCCTGCAATACAAGGAGACTAGACACAGGAAATGGCCTTTTTCTCCTTGCTTCTTCCTATGTTCGTATGTATGTTCATATACTGTTCAACCCACCGTGTTTTACTGATTTTGTTAAATTTACCATACTACATACCCTCCGCACAATGTAACATATGGCGTTTGTCAAGTCTGCTACTATTACTATCTGTTGTAGTTATTTCTATGTCTGACGAGTATCAGTTTTCTTTCTACTAGTTTACTAGTAAATGAATAAAGTTAAAAAAAAAAAAAAAATCCGATGTTGGCTAGCAGTAAGCAAGAAGAGAGACGCAGCATGGAATGCACAAATGACAAAGTGAAACCCTAAAGTTAAATCACAAAAAAAATAGTTTACTTGCACATTTACTGTCAATATAACTGAACACTGACAGCAAAAACCAGTTGCTGGTGACAAAAATATTACAAGAAGGATTACGCTTCCCTGTGGGGTTCCCTTTCATTCAAATCCAGTTAAAACAGTGTCCCCAAATTACATGATTCAAGACTAGATATACAGGTCCATTTATGTCCACACTTACAAAAGAATTCAATACACAAAGTAGCATCCTGAAATGGTAGTGGAAACTGATGCATCAGTCAGTCAAGGTCTCCCCCCTAGGAGGAGGAGGAGGAGGGTAATTAGAAACACAAGTTACAATAATGCAATATGCACGAGAGCAGCAGATGGTTTATTGCCCTATGACTCCCAGAGCTTCCCTCACAGGCATTTTTCCTCTCCACAGTGCCAGGATCCACGTCAGTAACAACACGATTACATAAACACAAAAAAGTTTACTCCACGCTCTCAGTTGGAAGTGTCACAAGGGCAGAGTAAGGACTGGTGTGAACCACTCGGTCCAATTTTGTGTCCTTAATGCTTCGTTTGATGTTCCAGTTCTACTGTTGTGATTTTCCAACATTAATCTGTAACAGGAACAGTTATGAATCTTTATGAGAAAGCAATTCTTCATGGAGAGGGTGTGGTGGGGTGGGGTGGAACAGTTTGCCGTACAGTTGGAAACTGTGGAGGGTTTTAAAAGAACTGGGCCAGACAGAAGAGACTGATTAAAGTGAAACATTATATTTTTTCGGGGGGTGGGGTGGTGGAGACAGCACTACCAGTAGGGAATATTGCGGTGGAGGCACCACGACAGGCTGCCCTAGCGGGATAGGTAGCAACAGAGCAGACTGGCTGGACCATTGTCTTTTTTTGCCTGGAAAAAATTTACCCGTTTCCATATTTCTATGGATCGTGTGCCTCACAGTTTAAAAGCCCAAGAGAAGCCATTTTAAATGAGATACTGGGCATACCTATAGTTGGCAGCAATTCAAAGACATCCATGACAGAATTTGTCTTTTACTGGCATAAGGCAGCCTTTATTTAATGAAGAAAAAAAAAAAGCCCACACAAGGTGCTGCGTCAGTGTGTAGTCTGAAAACAAAACAAAATTGTAATATTAAATGAATGCCGAAAATAGAAAATTTAGAATCAACGTTTCTACCATAGGTCTTTTGCAGGAATTATCGAAAAAAAAAAAAGAGATAACTAACTTTGATTTGTTTATTCTTTTAAATAATTCCTGAAGAAGTCCTATGGTGGAATTGTCGATTCAGTACTGGGTCAATATATCGCTACCTGAACAGTGCATCAGTAACTGCGCTGCAGATAGCGCTAAACCTTGTACAGCGACAAGGGTTTCATAACTGCTACCCCTGTCGCTGTACACTTGATGTAGTGGCTGCTGGTGTGGTGCCTGGTCAAGCTGCTTCTGTGGTAGAGTGGCTGAGGCACTAGCACCCGGTGGCATTGGAGACCTGGGGCTGCGGTTCGGTTCCCCCAGGTCTCGTGGTGTTGCTGCTTTTTTCTTTTTTTTTTTTTATAAAAAAACAAATTTTCCTCCCTGCAGAGTTTCACCCCATCCCCGAAGTCCACACCCCCTCAGAGCAAGTTATTTTTGGTCTGGAGGTGGTGGGGGGACACTGCCATTCATTTCAACAGTGTGTGCCATTTCTGTTGTGGTTGGTGTTTTTCCTTATCTTATTTCAGCGCACACCGTTTGGCCTGCGGCATTGTGGTGTGCCGCACTGTTATTTCCACAACATTATGACCCCATGCCTGTCGAGTCCAACTCTATTTTCTTTTTTCAGCATGCATTTAATACTACCACTTTGCTTTATTTTATGAGGAACCTTGTGATGTCACACATGTACAATGTAGTTCGGCACAATTCCCCAACATGACATCACAGGTTCTATATTACTACGGTGACAGTGTACTAACAAGCACAGAGCACATTTAGCAATGGCTATCTCTGGACTGAGGCCAGCTACAGATAAGTTCAATACCCCATGTAAACATTTCTTCATGGGCTTTTGAACTACAAGTGCCATTATTTACAAATTCTCCCCTTTATAACCTCTCCTTTTAGACATAAGGTTATATATTAAAAACATAGACTCTGCTGCCAATGAACTGCTACTAGTGGTGTTCATTTTACTTGAACATGCAGCGGTCTGTGATATGTGCTGATTTTCACAGAAGCCAGGCGTGTGTGCGCGTATATATTTATAAAAATGGCTAAGAGAAATCTGTGAAAATCCAGTCTCCTGACTGGATGAAATACATCACATGGCTGTGCATTATTCCACAATGTCTAAACGCCTGCACTTTCATCCCTTAGAACCTTCTGGACATTTTATAAGATGGATAATCCACTGCACGGCATGCAGTCGTACTCTGATATATGCACACCTTGGGTGGCTGAATGCACGGGGCCATCACATCACACACCAAGGCACACATGCATTACAGCATGACCACACAGCCTGTAGTGGATTATCCATTACATATATAGGTACACACACACACCCACACCATGTTTTAACTTACACTTTATGAGCTTAGCTCCAGGACAGCCCACTGGCAGCATTTGGCCAGCCCAGTACCATGGCTTCTCTAGCCCTTACACCCACTTTGAAGCCCCAGGCTTAATACAGAGGCAGGGTCCTCCCAAAGGGGTCTAGGGTTGGCAAAGCAGTCGATTACTCTACACACAGGGACCTCGAAAACACAAAAATGGCTAGTCAGTGGAGCCCAGGCCAGTGTGCGCTCCATCATCCTGTGGAGGTTCCCGGTTTGTTTCTCATCACCCACATGGAAGCCAGCGTGCAAGAGTGACAAGCACGCACACACACCGACTCGTACTACCACATGACATTAGGGCAGCAACTGCCAACCTCTCTCAAGCAACCCTTGCTGGGTGTCAGCGTGGCTCAGTTGGTAACACATCCACCTCTGGACCAGAAGGTCGTGGGTTCTTGTCCCACACCGGGATTGGACTTGCACCTAAAAATCACTGGCATCTGAGTGCAGTATTGGGGGGTGCTGTATTGCTGGGGTGTGCCGTCCTTCAGATGAGACGTTAAATCGAGATCCCTTCTGCTCATCCTGGTGTTGTCTTGGTGGGTGTCCAAGTGGAAGTAAAAGAACCCAGGGCACTCTTCGCAAAGAGCAGGGAACATTCCCAGTGTCTTGGCCAACATTCCCCTTCCCATAAAAAAAAAAAAAACTGGTTCATGCAATTATCCAGGCTGTGTATGGGTGATGATGTGCGACATGGCCACCACCACACATTCAGTCACTTCACTACCAGTCTAGCATTACTTGTAAAGCGCTTTGGGATCCTGTGTATGAAAAGCACTACATAAATGCTGATTATTCTTCTTCTTGCTGCACCACCAGCTGTGGTCACTGAGGGGCAGTGAGGTAGCAGGGACTGCTGGCGACCCTCCATTTTCACAGAAGGAGAATGTCCCATGGGACACTATCCTCCCTTCCTTGTCAACCCCTGGATAACTCGGGCTCATTCCCAAAGCCGGGCCGCTGATGTTGTGAGCAGCAGTGCTACTGCTGTGATGATAGGTCGCCTCTGTTTTTTAAAATTCACTATTATCCATGGTCATCAGCCAATTTCTATGCACTCATGGTGGTGGTCCTCCAGCCTCAACACTTCATTTACCTGCAGCTCCCCTGTGTTCCCTCATGGCTCCTTCCTCTTCCTGTAACAGGGTTCCAAGGGCAGGCACCAGCCCCTCCAAAACCTCAGCTGCTGGAGGGGAGCTTGCAGGCAGGAAGAAGAGCCTGGACAGTCAACAGGGTTCTTCTATTCAGCTGGGAGTTTTTAACCCAAGTTTTTCTTCCCTGCAGTTGCTGGACAACAGTGGTGGAGCTGGGAGGGGGAGCTGGGATGGCGGTCGCCCCTCCTGGCTGCTCCAGTGTGAGTAGTGGTGCCCCACCACCATTTTTATTCACTGTTTAGTGCCCATTGTGGAGCCCATGATTGACTAAATGGCCCCCCACCGCTCCCAAACCTGGCTCCGCCACTGCTGGACGATGAACACCTAACCTGTCTACACATGCCAAGGATATGCTTGATGCACAACGTTCAGCCAGGCAACCCAGCTCCAAGTTTTGCAGGTCCTCAGCTACAGCATCACCCATGGTCACTCACATGGCAGCGTTGCAGGGGGGCCTGGATCCCCCAACCCCCTGAAGAAGGGCATCCTCTGGGCTGTCAACCAAGTTAAAGGGCATCAGTCAGCACTAAAAGCACACACCCAAGTGTGGGGCTGATCCCAAATTTGCACTTTGTGTGCAAAAACACCTTTTTTCTTATGGTTTACTGCATTATAGTAGATTGTATTGGACGGATTCTGCTGACTTGAAGGCTGACATTTTCTGCAACCATAAATCCCAGAATTGTCTGCAGCCAACATCAGAGTGGGGCTACAGTGGTCGCAGTGCATGTTAGAGTTTTTATAAGCTCCGATCTTTTGTTTGCCGGAGCTGTTGTCCTCTCCAGGCTAAGTACAGTCACAGAGGATAAGTACAGTCATAGAGGACTGTACTTAGCCACAGCAAAACAACGGGACCAGCAAACATGTGATCTGAGCTTATAAAAGCTCTAACATGCACTGCAGGCTATTCAATTTCCTACTGTGGTAGCCCTGCTCAGATGGCAACTGTAGCGAATTCTGGGATTCTGTCTGCTTGCAAGTCAGCAGATACAATCTACTACATTGCAATAAACAGTAAGAAAAAAAAAAGATTTTGCACACAAAGTGCAAATTGGAACCAGCCCTACCCACACTTGGGTGTGGGGCTTAGTGCAGACTGTTTCTCTTTAATGCATTCATAATGTACGTTATGTGTTTCATTTTCTTTGTACAGCACCCTAAGCATGTTGGGATGGACACCTTAGAAATAAATTTTGCCTTGCCTTACCTGAATGCCACCAGTCAAGGTACAAAAGAGTCAAACAAGCCTCCTAATTCCTCTTCCCCACCACTTGGAAAAAACAATACTAATTATTTACCTAAATGTACCTCATCTGACCCAAGATGCTCTGATGTAGCACTTAATTTCATTATGCAGTGGCATAAACCCTAACAAGCATACTACACCTCTGTCATGGAAGCTAAACAGCTTAATAGAGTTATTGCATTCCTAGTCATCAGCAGAGATCCTGTGTTCTACTGCCAATTTTCCAGTAGGTTCTGGATCCAATTTCTGTCTTTTGTTCTGTACCAAGATAATCTTTAAATCAAAGGACAACAGATTATTTTTGTGTAGTTTATAATCTGACACGTTTTAATCTCTCCTACTACAACATAAGACAGATCGATATTACACTCAGACTGAATTGTAAGAGGCCCAAACTTGTCCCTAGTAGCTGGGCCACACTGTCTGTAACTGAACCAACCCTCAGCAGCCTGTTGGTTTTTGGCCACACTGCAGAACATCTTTTCTCCCAAGAGGGAAGGAGAGTCAAACCGTTGTTTTCTGCCCCATTTCTACTGTAAGCAGCTCACCCTGCTGCTGGGGTTTCCTACCGACTTGCTGGACTGGATTTGGTGGTGAAGAAACTCACAGCTGACCAACCACTGTCTTAGCCAGCACGGAAAAGGTAACTGGGGCTATATGGGAGACCAAACTGCATGAAATAACTCCGTATCTGATACTTATCATGGCTCATGTCCTTAGCAAATTTAAACATTCATCCTCTGTCTTGTTAAAGGACACCTGCATCAAAGCATTTATAGTATCTACATCCATGTCTTGCTCATATCTCTCTTTGGTTCTGTTGACTTCACTGAACAATCTTTCCACTTCAGCATCTCCATGTGGTACAACTAGCAGTCCAGAGGCTAGCTTGCTAAGTAGTGGAAACCTTGACTGGCTGGGGTACCGGGGATTTCTCTGTAGTTTAATGTAACGCCAGTACTGGTCAAGTGGAAGTCTTATCCTATCTTCAGGAATACTCATCAGTTCATATTCCAGGGTTTCATCCTCCAGCTGCTCCCGGACTGCATCATCACTCTCAATGATGTTGGGAAACCTGTCCAGCAAAGCCATAAACTTACTCTGGGACACATTCCTCTTTTCTGGATTCAAGGCTTCCAAGTTCTGGTACATGCCTCCATCCAGATCTCCTAAAGGCATCCTTCTCTGAATCTGGATACAAGCCTGAACCCAAAATTGATTGGCAAGCGAAAGAAACGCAACAACTGTTCCTTCCTCTCCCTCCTCTTCCAACTGACTTACCAGGGTCTTAGAATCCGTTCGACCGTATGACATTTGACCAAGGAGAAGATGATTCTTCTCATCAGTCAAATCAACAGAAACAACAGACGGTGCTTCTTTAATGATGTTTGGCTGGATGAACTTATAAAGCAGCTTTCTGTACATTAGCTGAAGTTCCTGAAGCAAGATGTGAATGTTGGGTTTCTCTTGCTGAAAGAGCAGGTCAAATTCTAGAAGAATGGGCAAGGCATAATCCAAGAACATGAAACTGAGGTGTACCAGTTCTGATCGTAAGGTGGTTCTGATGGCATCTACTGTTGCACTGTTCTCGCCACAACTCTCAAAATAGGACTTCAAACTGCTCCACTGCTCAGAAATTCTTGACACCACTTGATGAAGGCTCAACCACCTCGTCTGGTTTGGTAGCAGAAGCTTGTGCGGCTTGAGCTCCAGAAACTCTGGAAATGCCTGAAAATTCTGTGGACGTTTGGCCTTCATTTTGAAGTAGTACCATACGTCCATAGGCAGTGACTGGATTTCATCTGGAAAGACTTTGCAGGCCTCATCTGCTACTAGGTGGGCCATGTGGCATACACAGTGAATGTTGAACAAGTGAGGAAGTTCAGCCTTGAACTTGAACAGCATACTGTTTTTCTGCCCCAGAACCGTGTTTGCTCCATCATAGCCAAGTCCAACTATGTTTGTCAGAGGCACTCCATCTTTATGCAACTCTTCTGTGATTGCTGTGTACAGTGTGGCCGCACTGAATGTAGACCCTGATGATGATGATGTTGCCCCTTTTATTCCCACAAGTTTATAAAAGTAAGACCTCAGGAGGCTTTGCTCATTTAGCAGACGGACTACGATAGCCAACTTCTTCACTGCTGTCTGATCGTTACTCCCATCGATCAAAATACTAAAATACTGAGATCGCATTTTCTCAACAAGTGACTTTCTCAGGGTCTCCCCAATGACGTTCACCACCACGGCTTTAATCTTATCTTCATGACAGTCAAACTTGGCAGCTATTTTGGAGTCTTTAAACATCAGTGGAAAGAGTTCACTCAATTGACTGGCTAGTGCAAAGGGGAGCTGAAGCTCCGCAACAACTCTCGCCCACATCAGTTCTGCTTGAGCCACATCACTGTCCAGTGAGCTCACAAAAACACTGTCCATAATCTTTTCCGGTGTAAACTGAGCAAGAAGCTTTTTGTGTTTCTCCCCCTTCCCATGGTCTCGAAGGTCACTCTTGCCCCCCGCAGAAACCTTGATATGCTTGTTGCAAGCACTAAGGGGAAAAGGGAAGAGAAAAAAAAATCAATTACTTAAGAAAAAAATTCAACTATATAAAAACTCATAAGTTCTTGAAAGCTTTTCCTATTTCTGTAACTAGGCAGCTACACTTTGTGGAATCTAAAAGTGTGAAATCAGAGGTCGAAATTATGTTTTGCAGCCACTAGCCAGAAGGGCTAGTTCCTGTGAAAATCCACTAGCCCCACAGATTTTTCTACTGGCCCAGCTAGTGTACTTATTAAAATATTGCCTTCTTCAGTACAAGCCCACAGGGCTACTTGAAAGAACTGTTTATTAGCCCAATACAAAATATATCAACATTTGGATAGTGGTCCAGTACTAATTTTGACCCCTGGAAATAAATGTTGGACAATTTCATCAGCTGTCAAATATACATGTTACCTATGCCTGTCATCTTTCCATGCTGCTAATTCCACTAGCGCTCACTGCTGAATCCCCTGCCTGATTGCTCCTATCTCCGGTGACATCCCTTGCTACAGAACAGTTCTCATCCAATGTTCATTTCTGTTTACCTCCCTTCCCTGAGTACCACTCACGCTGCAGTGTTAACATTCTTGTCCCCTACAATGCACCCCAGTACATGCCAGGCATGCTGCTCACTGCACCCCACCTCTGAGTATCACTCTTGGACCAAGATTCACTTTCATTATGCTCCCCTTATACCTCAGTCCTGCTCTCCCAGTCCAGTTAATTCTTCCTTCCCAGTGTCATTTGCAGTCCAGTGTCTATACCCACTACCAAGTAAAGCTTGAAGAAGCACAGTTATTAATGATAATGGGCAGACTGAGTGGGCCAAAGGCCCTTATCTGCCGACAACATCTATGCACCACTTGCCTCCACCACTCACTTTTGTTGGACACCCTTCTAAAACACTACTTCCACTCCAACCTTCACTCCTGTGTACATTCCTCCCAAACTACTGCTACAGGTCAGTCTTTTGCCTCTCACTAACTACCATCACCTGTCGCCCATTCACGTCTGTGTGTGTCACTCCTCTTTTCTCAGTCTGGAGTGTACTTTTGTCTGTCCTCCTTCTGAGCACCACTCAAATCTAATGTTCTAATGTGACAGATTTCCTCTACCCAAGAACTGCTGCTCCCACTCAAGTTTTCCTCTATCCCCCCCCCAGTACCACTCACGGTCCTGCCATTTATCTTTGTCCTCCCCACCCAGAGTACCTTTCTCCCTCACTATTCACTTTTGTTCGACTCCTGCCTAGCAATGCTCCTACTTTAACCTTTCTTGTGCCCCCACCTCCCCAAGTTTCAGACCAATACCAGTCAACCAGCCACTTTTCTGTCCCACCACCCCCCTTCATCGGGTATATTTTTTCTTCTTCCCAGTCTTCTCAAAGTACCGCTTTCAGTCACTGTTGAAATGATCATTCTTGTGCCCCCCTCCCGAGGTTCTGACAGACTGTTCCTCTGATGTGGTGGCAGCCAGACCAAGGGGCAGCTGACCAGCAGCACTGACCAGCAAAAGTGCGTCTGTGTATTGACATGTCTCCAAAACTGGGCAGCCAGCATAACCCAAGGGTTAGAGAACAGGGCTATAAAATACATCTGCTAATTGCTGCAAATTTGGCCATATGACTAATGCGTAGCATTCATTAGTGACTCACTAATTTGCAGCACTTGCAGCAACAACACGTGAACTGACGAATTGCACTTTGTGACAAATTTTTGATGCGACGTGTCAATTCACAGTTACATTTAATGAAAAATGCATGCATAGTGAGGTAATTTACGTAGTAGACTTTGTACAACTGCATGATGTGTACTATATAAATAGCCACACTACACTCCAGGCTGCATGAATTGCTTAGTTTTTTTTTTGTTTTGTTTTTTTAAATTTCACATGGAGCTAAACAGGACTGCGCACCAGGAGTAGGGATGTCATGGTATTAAGGTTTCACTGTATCCCACAGTATTGGAAGTCGCATTATTGACACAGTAGCTGATTTTGGATACCGAGATAACTGAACAGTTCTCAGGCCTTTCAACTAATTTTAGGGAGTGTTAGGAACAGTTGTCCCACTTTATTTTACTGTCTTAACGCTGTTTATATGCAGTATGTTATATTTAATTGCACTAATTCTGACTGTATATTTTTGCTTTCTGTATTTTAATCTTGTATGCTTCTGTTATTTATACTTTAAAAACCAACAGTTTACATTGTTCATTTAAGATTATGTTTACTGGTACTGTTTTTGCTTGCTCTCAGCTCAATGCATCTTTCCCAGTTACCAATTTTTAATAAATAAATAAATTCTGCGTCAGCTCTCCCTGACCAGTCGAGATTTTTTTTTGTATAAAAATTACTTTTTATAATACTGCAATACTCATGATAAACAGTATTATATGTCAGGATAATCATGACATGTAAATCTAATACCGTGACTTCCCCAACCAGATCTGGGTTTGAATCTTAAAGTCTCCTTATTTTTCTTTAACCCCGAATTTCAAGACTGGTATCCATAGCAGCATGCTGTTGAAATACTAAACCTACACTAAAGATTAAGTGCAGAAAAGAGACTGTGTGGTACACTGTTCTCAAAGTACACTGATCGCTTGATCTGTGCTGGCAGCAAACTGCCCCTGTGTTCATGCTTGGGAGAACAATTAGGTAAGACCCCTCCACCAGTACTGCTTTTAGTTTATTATTTACAGTTCCCCCCCTCCCCAATTAAACTTGATTACCAACTCTGTAGCCAGACACTTGAGCCCAGTAGCTCAAACTGGCTAGCTGCTGTGTAGCTCTGGGGAAGGGGGGGGGGCAAGCGAGGTACCCTGCTAGCCTGGCAAAGGGCCAAGGAAGAGATCGAAGGACTGGGGAGATCTGCAACTGGAAAATCAGGAAGGGTTCCTGTAGGGACAAAGTAAAGGGAGTGGAGGCAGTACAACTGGCCCTAGTAAGAGTGGCAGATTGTGGGGCACCATAGTTCCCCTAGGCCTTAGAGTTAGGATCCCAGTGGTGGCACCATCCCTGAGAAGGAACAGCAATGGTCACAGTCATCCCTCAATGGAAAAAGCTTCGGGCCTAATTAGGGGGCTACGGATCGTGTTAGAGACTGAAAGTGAAATGAAATGTTGTGGTCCTATGAATTTTCTGTATACATCTACAACTTACTCAAATTCATTTGCAACTACCAATGTCTCAAGTGTCTTCTTGATACAAGGTGGAAGTGAAGAGTGTGTGTAGACTGGGCTATGGCTAAAGGAAGGATATTGGTTAAATCCAGAGACCCTCATCTTCCCATAATAACCCATGCCTGCCCCCCTCACATCTGGGGTAAATGCCCCCCCCCCCCGAGGAGCCTGGGCTTACAACTATAATCAGGAAAGCAAGTCAAATGTTTCCCCATTTTCCATGACATTGGAGGGCAATAAGTAGTCCTCAGCTACCTCGATGTATAGGCCTGTAACCTCACCTGTATACAATTTGTAACAGTTCTTAAAATCCTGCTGTGTTCCTACTATATTTGTACCCTGTACCCCTGTATTGCTCATTTCTGTAAGGAATGCTGATATGTAATTGACTGTACTTCTCTATAACTCTGATGTGGAGCCTTTGGAAACGAGTCCCTGACTCAAAGGGTTATAATTCCGATGACTGCAATAAACAAACTACTCTCCATGTTGCAGTTAAAACCGCAGCATAAAAACTGGCCCACAAAACTGCACATCCTGTACAATGAGTACTAGTTCTGGCTAACCCAGCTTGACTAGGGTTACCACCTTTTAAGAAGCCCAAAGTGGGACATTTCTTACTGAAACAATTTTTTGCAGGACAATATGCAACCTTCACCAATGCAACAGATTTAATTCTGATCATTTAAAGAAAATAAAACCAAGCACCGTGGGAACAGCAACAGAAGGAAGTAAGCCAGGGGGTGATGTGGAGCCTGAGCTGAGAAGTTGCATAGCATTTCATCTCCTTAGATTCCCATTTTCAAACTTTAAAATACCACCTTTATTTGGGCATTCTTAGTGGTGCAATTTATCTCATTTGGGAGAGGAGCACTCTGTGCATGTTATGGGGAAATCTCACGAAAATCAGCCTTTGGGTGACCCTAAGAAACATGCTGGAAAGGGGCCAGTTGCAGGTCTGAGCACCTGCTCTACCCACGGGGATGCAGCAGAGGGAGATGGATCGGAGGCGACCCTACAAACCTTAGGCCGGAAAATGCAACAGTTGATAAATTCTCCCACATCCATGAATAATAAACTGGATCTTCCTATGGGTCACCTTGCTACAACAGAAATGGCTGCAGATGTTGTGCAAGGGGACATGGTGGATTCAAAGCGTCACTCTGAATTTTGTAAAAGCGCTGTGGTGCAATGGGCTAAAGGAATACAGCACACTAATAACAGTCTTCAAATATCAGAAAATTAAATTCAGAGTCAGAATGTGCACCTACTGGTCTGCCAGAGGGGTCGGACGGTGACCGTACACTGCTGTTTCTAAAGGACTGGCTTAAAGACCAATTTCAGGTTCATGTGCCTGATTTAGACTTACCAATCACGAAAGCCTAAAGACTCCCACATCGAGGAAGCCACCAGGGGAGTTACTCAGAGTCACGATGGTGGTGCTGGATAACGTGGGCACCATTGAAAAATTATTAAATCTTACAAAGCGCTTCCGGGGCACTGTACATATTGTCCCAGATATTTCCTATGCTACCCGGCACTGCAGGAAGAAATTTGATGGGGTTCGTGCTATCCTGAAAGGGATGACTATACCCCATACCATCCAATTCCCTGCCAAACTGCAGATAATCCATGACAGTATACATTTTTACTGATCCCACCAATGCCGGAAAATGGGCTTCGAAAATGGAAGCCACCCTGAAAGCCACTCGTTCTGCTGGTGCGGTTGAGGAGGACACAGAGACTTGAAATTCCAAACAGTGTGCCTCCTGCTCAGCAGCTTGTTCTGTCTCCGTGTTATGAGATACTCTTTTACTCTACTGTGACTTTTAGTTCTTACTGTTCTCTCCCTGTAGTATGTATTCTGCAAATTTAAAGTCTGGATCTCTTTTTTTTTTTTTTTAAACACTGTGGCAGAGTGGCGAGTACTGTTCCCCACCCTGTGGGTTTCTCCAGTCAAGGACCGAGTCTGAACTCATAACTTCTTTTAATTTTGAGGCAGAGGTTACACTGCCTGGTTTTATTTAGGTTAAGTTGTACAGTATAAATTGCTAGAATATATACAGTATACTTTGTATGTCAGTATGATTATTTTTGTTGCTGAAATAATACCATTACTATTTTAGCTAATGTAGCATTTTTCAGGTGTAACTGTGCCTGTCATTAACGACTGATGTTATTTTTACTCTAAGGAGATGGGCATAGCTATTGTGACTGTTCATTTGTTTTTCGTTATGTAATTACATGTTTTGTTGTTTGCTTTTGTTGACTTTATTTATGCACCCTATCCACACTAGACTCTCTCCAGCGAGGTCGTGGGGCTTACCTGCTGATACCACCTGCCTGAAGCCCAGTGCTCTCCTGGTCCAGAGAACTCCCCACACCACATCTCCAAATCCCCCCCAGATCAGAGTCTCCCGGGAGCAAGAACCGCCAACTCCAACCGGCGCTCCATCTAAGTGTCTGATGGAGAAGGACAAGGGGAGACCAGAACGACACCTCGGCCCAGCATTGGACGTGGTGCAGGCACCAGTAGACCCACCCTCGCCTACCAATGGGAAGGGGATATTTTCATGTTTTTTGTCCCCCCCCCCATTGGCTTGGTGGTGCAATGCGCTCCAGTGTGGCATGTGCTCGCTCCCAAACACGCCTGCAGAAGTGCCACCGTGGCCAATCCCCTACAAACTGGTTCCAGACTGCTGAAAGCCCCCAGTCACCACTAGGAGCCGCTAGATGGCAAGAACTAGACTCTCTCCAAGGAAAGGAGAGCTGTCCTCCAGATGCTCAGTCCTTTCCTCCCCTGCCAACCCCCGATGACCCGGGTCCGTTCCCAAATCTGGGTCGCCGATGTGGCATCCAGCACCTCAACTTTCAGCACCACCGGGCCGGCTATGCAATTACATGTTGTGCATTCATGGCACCTATTCCCCACAAGGTACAGGACTAAAAAGTAAACATTTTCAGACTTTTACTTTTTGTGTGATTGTCATTAGCTCTTGGGCTACAGTATCACAATGCTGGATTATTGTTACGTTGGCATATAATTAAGTGATTACAGCTCCGCTAGTGATAATAGCATGGCATACTTTTACCCTTTATAGTGTAACCCCCCTGCGAATGGGGGTTCCCAAAAGACTTCCAGGAGCTTGCTTGAATGCTCCAAGCCTGAATGGTGTTTGGCATTTAAGCCATTTATCAGTGAGTGTTTTTAGAACCTCTGGTACTGTCTCTTTAAGAGCTGTCTGCTTGCAGACATAATTAGTTTGTATGGGGGACTGTGTGCTTCTCTGAGTACCACTCGAGCTGCTGCCAATTCATCCATTTTGCAGTCACTAGGGTGCAAAGGGAACCTATCTGAAAGATGTAACTGTTTGCCAGAAACCATTTAGAGTGATAATGAAATTACAGTTTGTCTAACCTGCTTTCTTTTGCAGTCAGAACAGTGTCTGCCTAGTTCCCCATTCTGGTTTGAACTGCTGAACTGGACCAATCAGTGTGGGGTAAGCTAGCTCTAAAATGGTGCCTTGGACGAATCAGAACTTGGACTCATAATCTGAGCCAGCCACAAGAGGATTGTATGGGCAGTGACTCTGGGAGATGTAGTTTAGACTTCAGTGCCTTTTTGGACCAACAGCAGCAGTCTATTGTGAGTGACAGCCAATCCAGTCAAGAACTGGGAGGAACTCAAAGGAAGTGCCCGTTTTGTCGGTTGGAGTTTCAGTTGAGCTTTGCAGTGAAGAACTAAGGAGCCCTGTGCTTTTTCAGTGTGCAGTTTTAGTCAAAACATGTAAGGCCCAGAGTTCCGGTCTGCAGCTTGTGCAACTGCTTGTTAGGACTGAATCTGGTCCTGTGAAAAGAATCAAAGGATCTCTGAAGAGTAGAAACCAGGCTCACCCTGTAGAAGACTGGAGAAATTATTGAATTGCACTCTGGTCTGTCAGGAACTGAATCTGCTGTGTGTTCTCCCGGTATTGTGCAGTAATTGCGATCGGTATAGAAGCAGCCTGCCTGGTATAGTACTCTTTTTTTTTTACCATATAAATGTGTGAAGAGTCTCTTGGAGCTCAAGAGTAGCCCTGCTGATATTGAAGGACCCTATCTTATTTGGAGGTCGTGAGTACTAATTCAGGGTCACTCCCTGTTGAATTGCCACATTAAATCCAAATGGAATTACTGTACTGCTGACTGTTTAATTCTCCTTTTCTCTGTGTGAAAGGGCCCCTACCAGCTGCCACGGTTTGGACTAGCCACTAGGGCTTGGGTACCTAGGGACAGTAACTGATAGGGATAGGCCTGTGCACAGAGCCATAGGTAGATTATTAGAGTGATAAGCTAATTAACCTGATTTCCCCTGTCCTTGTTATATCCCCTAAATAAATCAGAGCTGCTTGTTTCAGCAAAGTTATACTGCCTGAGGTATTTGTCTATGTTAAAGTACTGTACTGTGATTGTTGCACTGTATCTCATTTCACAGGAGGTCCCAGTGCCGGAACCAGACCTGGGGGAAGTGTATACTGTGAAGGTAATTCTGATATATTGTGTGGGCCACTAGTGGGAAGAAAGGGGGGTTGCAGTGTCCCAGAGGGCTGTGACCAAGTTAGTTTAACTATTGCAAACCCTGACCTCTGGGTGGAGGCACCCGCCATTGGCTCCAGGCCCCTCAACCTGTTAGTGGCAAATCAGGCAGGGGTAGTAGCCCCTGGGATAGCGCCATCTAGGGGTTACAATAGTATTAGATGTTGCATCTATGTGCAGTGTAAGATTATGGATGTTCCTTGCAAGGAAACTGTATTTTTGCAATTTTCTTTAAAATGGATAAAATATAATTATAATAAAAAGAAGGGAGGAAGGAAGCAGCAGTAGAGCAGAGTTGGATTTTTGGCCCTCTCTCCTACCCTTCCACCTGCCCAATAACAATGCAGTATACAAATCTACCAATTGACGGACGCACCATCAGGCAGGGACAGAGGAGAGCGAGAGAGAGGGAATCAAAAAAGGAGGTAGCATTAAAGGGAGTGTGGGCAACTAGGGCTACTGGGAGTAGTTAGCCTGTAGGCAGGGGTTCGATTATTGTATCGGGCAGTGGTAACGGAGCTGTATCTGGGTAATATCATCAGACTGTGAGGAGGGAGGGGGAGAGAGAGCGAGAGAGAGAGACAGAGAGGTAGGTGACTCTGAAGGGAATGTGGGCAAGTAGTGCTTCTGGGAGTTGTTAGCCTATAGGCAGAGGTTCGAGTTATTGTAACAGGGAGTGGTAACTCAGTGGACAAGTAAACACTGTATCTGGGTAATATTATCATCAGTTTGGGAGAAGGAGAGGGAGAGAGACAGACAACAAGACAAAAAAAAAGTCTGTAAGGGTAGTGGGTAAGGTCCAGCAATAAGGAGCAGCCATGACAGGAGTGGTTCACTGCAGTGGCTGTGGGGCAGCAGTCTTCAGGGAGACCTTCTGGATACTGCAGTGCTGCCCCATCTGCAGGCAACTCTCTGGGCTGAGTGAGGAGGTGCCCAGACTCAAGGCCGAGTTAGCTTGGGTTAGGAGACCAATTCCCCCACTCAGGGACCCCCAAGTCCACCTCTGCTTCCTCAGAGGATGCCAGGATGGAGGTACGGATGGATAACAGTGGGCTCGGGGAGGGTTAGGGTGGTGCAGCATAGGCACATCCCAAATCCCATACCACTACAGAACTCCTACACCACACTGGCAGAGCGGGACAATCCAACAGAGGTGCCTGAAGTAGTGGCTGGGGCGGATGTCCTCCAGGATGGAGACCTCAAAGGGGTCAGCAGAGGACCCCTGAGGAGGAGAAAGCAACTCCTGGTGGGGGAACTCCATAGTCCAGGGAGTGGAGCTGGGGACAGGTAGCAGGGTGGAGAGGGAAGTTAAGTGCCTGCCAGGAGGCACAGCTCAGAGAGATGGAGAGCAGATCCAGAGGATTGTCAGGACAGCAGCAAGGACAGGGGAGCTGGAGGTCATTATCCATTTGGGGACAAATGGCCTGGCTAGGGATGAGGCAGGGATAGCGCAAGTGCAGGAGGAGTTCAGTGAGCTGGGGAGGGGCCTTGGACAGGTAGCAAGCTCTGTGACCTTCTCAGAGGTGCTGCCTGTCCACGGCAAAGGGGAGGCTAGGAATCTCCGCATCAGAGACTTCAACACATGGTTGAGGAATGGGTGTGAAGAGAAGGGTTTCGGTTTCATTGGGGACTGGGGACCCACCTGGAGGGATGTGGGCCTGTACAAGGGCAATAGCTTACATCCTTCCAAGGAGGGGACCATTCTCTTTAGTGAATGGTTTAAATGTTTCGTTGGCAAGCATTTAAACTAACCAATGGGGCTGGCAGAAGGAAGCAGGGTGAATCAAACTTCCCACTCCCACAGGCTACTGTAGTTAGCAGGGAGGACTCTAAGGTTGGGAAACCGTCAATGGTAACTAAACTAGGGAAAGGTAGAATGGTGGAGAAAAAAGAGAAAGGGGAGTCAAGGCTGGGGGTAATGAGGGAAGGCATGATGATAAAAGAGGGGGCTGACAGGAGAGGAAGTAGCAAAGTATGGAAAGACACGCGTGTGAACGCTCGCAGTCTGGGAAATAAAATCCCAGACCTAGTGGCCTTGATGGCAGAGGCTGACCTGGATATTGTAGCCATCACAGAGACATGGTATAATGGGAACGATGACTGGGATGTAGCTATACCAGGTTATACTCTACTCAGAAAAGACAGGGAGAGTACTAAGGGAGGAAGGGTAGCTCTTTACATCAGGGAGGGTATAAAAGCAACTGAGGTATAGGGATTGGGGGGGAGGGAAATGGAGGCCCTGTGGGTCACCCTGGAGATGGGCAATAGCACAACTATTAGCACGGGTTTGATTTATAGACCTCCGGCACAAGGGGAAGAGTTGGACAAGGTTCTAGTGGAAGCTATCCATAACATGGCAACTAAAGGGGTTGGTAGGAGACTTCAGTCTGCCAGATGCTGACTGAAGCATCCCAGCCGCAGCCTCAGCCAGGAGCAGGGACATACTGGACTCCCTGCAAAGTGCATGCCTCAAGCAGCTACTGCTAGAGCCTACCTGAGAGGGTGCGATTTTGGACCTGGTACTCACCAACAGGGACAGAATTGCAGATGTCATGTTGGGTGGACACCTGGGGGCCAGTGATCATTGCATGTTGTGGTTCAATATGGAGTACAGTGACAGAGTCAAGCCACACTAAAGCAAATGTCCTGCGGCACTGATGAGCAGCTAGCTGGATAGGCGTGCCTGAGCACTGCTCCGTAATAGCGGACAGTAAAAAGTTTAAAAAAAAAAAAAAAAAAAACATTAAAAGTTTATTTTTCGGCGGGGAGTAAACATTTAAATATACAGCAGTGAACACCATGGAGGAGTATCTCGCGTCAGATCCCGGAAAAGCCAGCGCTTACCGGGAACCGAAAGAAGTCGTGGCGCGGCAGCAAGTGAAAGCATGGGCACTGGCACGCTTCCATGGCGGAAGGAGCACGCTTAGGCTGCGGTGTAACAGGGCAGGTTATAGAGGTGTTGAGCCTGCATTGTTGAAACCAGAAAGTAAAACTGAAGTTAAATTGCAGGAGGTATTGGAGCAGCAAATGCTGCAGGGTAACAGACTTGGAGAGATGGAAGACCGGATCTCTAGATTGGAAGACGAAACTGTGGAAGTCCCGGGGCAAGTGGCAAGATTGCAGAAAGAGTTAGAGGACCTAAAGGAGTCATTTGATTATCAAGAGAACTATCACAGACGCCTTAACTTGCGCATCAGGGGCCTACCAGAGGGTGCAGAAAAGGGAGATGTCCTGAAGTTTTGTGCCCAAACTCTGCCAGAACTACTCGGTTTGCAGCCAAAAAATGGGCAATTGAAACTAGAGCGGGCGCACAGGGCCGTGATGCTGTGGCCTCCTGGTAACCAACCACCCAGACAAATAATTATGAGATTCCACGCATTTCAAGACCGAGAGGCTGTTTTAAAAGCATATCGAGAAAGGGGTTCCCTGGAATATGGAGGGGCAAGACTCTACCTCTCACAAGATTACTCGCTGCATCTGCTTAAAAAACGTAAAATGTTCAACCCATTGATGACCCAGCTGAGAGGCCTAGGAGTGGAGTCTTTCCTGGTATACCCAGCGGTTTTGAAAGTCCGGCATGAGGGTGCGACGTTTTCCTTCTGGGAGGTTCCCAAGGCTGAGCAATTTGTAAAGAAGCTGCAGAAAAAGGTTTCCTATAAGTGTGGAAAGGGGATCGAAATCATGTGGTGATACATCTGATTCTGTTTCTAGTTGATTAGAAGCGAGATATTGGGACGTTGGATCTGAATTAACAAAGGTACTGTTACATATTATTCTTATATGAGAGGGACTTTGTGTGGGTTCCCTGCCATGAAGTTCTGCCAGATTGGAGCTTTCTGCCCCCAGTGTTTGGGACTCATCCCTGGTTTTGAAGAGAGGAGGAGCGTCCTGCTCCTGGGCACGGAAAGGAGGAGGGGGGATGTCCTCAGTGGTAATGGAGGGCAATGTAGAAACAGTCCGGAGTGGATTGAGGAACAGTGGGGTTTCCCACACGAGTACAAACTAAAAATCGACCATATGGATGGACTGGTCTGACGATCTACCGGGAACTGGACAAGGTATGAACAAGGAAGTGGGGGAGGAAACGGGCTTAGTGCGTGTATTATTGGCGCAGCCTGCTTACTCCCTCGCAGGAGATGGAACCTAATCACCCTCTTGGCTGTGCATAGCTCTTGGAGACCAGGACATTTGTGAAGGACTAAATCGGGGCGAAAACATGAAAAGTTTGAAAGGATTGTTTATGAAGGAGTGTGGGAAGAACTGTTATCTGGGGTCTTTATAATAGATACGATATGTGAGTGGGCCAGATAATGACGTAGGTTGGGGCACATCGTTGTCGAGCAGTGGGGCATTTTGTCCATGGAGGAATTAAGACACACATGCTATTTCAGCAATTGTGTCCGGGGGACCAGGAGGGATAGATCACTTCAGAGTCGGGATGGAGGGTGGGGAGAAGGGAGAAAGTTCATTTGCAAGTTAATGGAGGGAACTTGGGGGAGGGTGCTTACTAGTTCTTTGTACATAGTTCATCAATGTGTGTTATGTGATGCATTCTATATAGGACACAAATCTTCATGGAAACCAGCTCAGAGTCTTGACCCGGAAAGGGAAGGGGAGGCGATTAGAAAAGGGGAAAGCAGAAGGTTGCGATATGGCTAATGTGCAGGAACTGAAAGCAATCTCTTAGAATGTACGGGGGGGGTCAATAACCCGGTTAAACGGACAACATTATTAGCAGCACTTAAAAGAAAGGGCGGGAGGTTGCTCTACTCCAGGAAACCCATTTATCGGATGCAGAGCATACCAAGCTGGTGAAGGTGGGTAGGCAAATGTTGTTGCTTCATACCCTCCCATAAAGAGGAGGGCCATCTGTTGCACAAGCATTTGCCGCTGAGGATCAAAGGGTGGTGAAAGATCACCAGAATGGGAGGTATGTGTTTGTGGTGGGACAGTTATATGGAGAGGCAGTTACCTTTGGTAGTGTCTATGCCCCTGCTGTATACAATCAAGGGTTTTTCCCTGGGCTCCTGGACATATTAATGAAAGAGCAATTCCCGGGTCTGATCTTAGGGGGAGATTTGAATAGTACTATGGACCCAATACTAGATCATTCGGAAGGCAAGGGTAAGAGGACAGAGGCACTGGGTCTGTGGCAGAAGGGAATGGTGGATATGGATCTGGTGGATGGGTGGCAGATGATGTATCTGGGGGCCAAGGAATATACTTTTTTTTTCTAGTCCTCATGGGACATGGAGCAGGACTGACTATTTGTTCCTGCCGCGGGGGTGGCATAATAGGGTGCTGCATATTGCTCATGGTCCTATACATATTTCCGATCATGCAATGGTCATGGGGAGAATCCAGTTCCAAGGGGATAGAGTTTCTGCCCCCCGATGGAGATTCCCATCGTACATGCTTACAAACCAGGAGTTCAGGGAATACCTAGTGGATCAATGGCAAAGATATAAGACGACCAATGAGAGTTGTGGGGTCTCAAAAGCTGTATATTGGGATGCGGGCAAAGATTACATGAGGGGGGCCATCATAGCGTATATGGCTAAACATAAACAGGACAAGGAAGAAAAGAGGCAGGAATTGGAAAAGAAGCTTAAGCTATTGGAGAAAAGGGTGGCAAGGGGTGAGCAAGGGGAAGTGATGCAACTGGTAAATGCCACTAGGGAGGCACTGAATGCCCTGGTGAAAAATGAGGCTGCAACATCCCTGTTCTTCTGTAGGCGGCAAATGTTTGAGTGGTCTAACAAGCCTGGACCCCTGTTAGTGAGGCTAATGAAGGGGGGGGGTAAATGCCCCACTAAGATAATAGGCATAAAAGGGAAGGGAGGAGGAGTACATAGGGAACCTCGGGGAAATAAGGCATGCCTTTCGGGTTTATTATGGGCAGCTGTTTAGAGCAGGTTGTAAAGGTAAGGGCCAAGAGATGAAAGCTTTCTTAGATAAGACAAAGTTCCCAAGACTTTCATCATTGCAGAGGGAGAAGTTAAGCCAGCCAATAAAGAAGGAGGAAATCATTAAAGCCATCGGGAAGTTGCAGAGAGGGAAAGCAAGTGGCCCAGACAGCTTCCTAGTGGAATATTATAAGGTTTTGGCGGAACAGGCGGCAGAGGTGTTGTGTGAATTGGTACAGATGGGGGAGGAAAGGGAAGGTGTAGTATTGCCTGCTTCGTGGTGTGAGGCTCTGATCTGCCTGGTGCCTAAACCAGGCAAAGATGAAATGGAATGTGCCTCCTATAGGCCAATATCACTCTTAAATTGTGATTTAAAGATTATGGCTAAAGTGATGGCTACGAGGCTGGAGGACTGTCTGCCTGTGCTGATTCACCCAGACCAGACCGGCTTCATAAAGGGAGATTCCTCGCACACAATATGGAGGAGGCTGCTTAATGTGATTTAGAGAGCAGGGAGAACGCATGAGAAGACGTACATCATCTCTATGGATGCAGAAAAGGCGTTTGATAGAGTGGAGTGGGAGTATCTCTTTGAGGTGCTGGGGCGGTTTGGTCTGGGTGAATCATATGTACAGTGGGTGAAGAGCATGTACCGGGCGCCCAAGGCCCAGATAATGGTTAATGGGGCAATGACAGAGATGGTAGAGCTGGAGCGGGGTATGAGGCAGGGTTGCCCTCTGCATGCATATTATTCATGCTGGCATTACAGCCGCTGGCTATTTCATTCGTCAATGTCAAGAGTTCCATGGGGTAATCAGGTGGCTAAGGGCACGCCACACAAATAGCTTTATATGGGATGATATGCTCCTGTTCGTTAGACACCCACAGACCTCCATGCCGCCTTTGCTAAGAATTATAGATACTTTTACTGAGTTCTCTGGGTACAAAATAAATTTAGGTAAATCGGAGCTGATGTCCTTTCCTAAAACGGAGGCGGAAGATGTGAGGTGGGGATTACAGGTGAGGGATAAGTCTTTTACCTATTTGGGTATTATAGTAGGCAGAATGATAGGGGCACTGAATGAGCTAAATTATACACCTTTGATTAGAAAGGTGGAAGGGGACTTGAGACGTTGGATGCAACTTCCCATATCCTGGTTAGGTCGCAAAAATCTGATAAAGATGAATGTGCTTCCGAGAATATTATATCCCATGCAAATGCTACCGTCGGGCCTAATGAGAAGGGATCTCCAGGGCATTGAGAAAGCCTTTACTAAGTTCATATGGCGGGGAAAGCACCCTAGGATCAGTCTGAGGAGACTCAAGGTTACAATAGATAGAGGTGGATTAAATTTCCCAGATTTCGGGAATTATTACCTGGCAATACAACAGCGGTATGTGGCGGACTGGGTGCATAGACCAGCGGTAGCCAGCTGGGTGGATCTTGAGCAATGTGGGTGGCCAGGGCGTTTGTCCGCATATTTACATAGCAGGAGGCTCCAAGCATTCTCGGCTCAGGGAGGGGGTAACTCATTGGTAAAAATCGGTGCTGGAAGCATGGAACTGTCCTAGGAAGAAATGGGGTGTGTGTAGGGTGAGACCTGTTACAAGCGTAGTGATAATCCCTTCCACCCAGGATAGTAGATGAAGATTTAAAGAGGGAAAAGAAGGGTGTACAGAGTATAGGGGATCTAGTCAAGCAGGGCACTCTAAACTCATTAGGGGATATAATATAATAATTGGGATTACGGAAGCAACAGATGTTTCGGTACTTTCAGTTAAGGGCTTTTGTGTCCAAAAATGGATAGGGGTGGGGAGTCAGTACAGAAATGGGGGCGAGAAATGATAATATAATCAAGCATGCAGAGACCCCAAGGGATTTATTAGGAAGGCGGCAAAAATGGGGAAGCAGGATTGTCCAGGCCATACCCAGAAAACAAGAATGCTGTGGACAAGAGATATAGGGAGTGATATTTCCGAAGAGAACTGGCAAATGCTGATAGTGGGACATGGAGGACTTTTAATATGCAATAAATATAAGGAGGCCTATTATAAATTTGTACACAGACTATACTGCCCCCCGGAGGTAGTACACAGAGCACACCCTGCTATTTCCCCACTTTGTGGCAGATGCGGGAGTGAGCGGGGAACGTATATACATTGCTTTTGAACATGCAGAGTCCTCCAGGTTTTTTGGGGAGAAGGTATTAAGGAAGTTAGTCAAATGGCAGGTATTCCCCTGCGTGTAGAGCCAATCATGGGTCTATTTGGTATGGATCCAGGGAGGGAGGGAGTATGGAAACCCCTACCTTGCTGGATGAGGATAACACTGATAATGGCGAGGCACTGCATACAAAATACCTGGGTAACCTGTGCAACACCAACACTTGTGCAATGGCGTAGACTAGTTATGCAAACACTAGCCCTTGAAAAGTTGACTTTGGTGTTAAGAATAGAGGGGAATCCTTCTATAGAGAATGGGCCCCCCTTCTGGCCTCACCTAGTTGGAGAGGAGGAAAATATATTAAGACTGGGCTTGGGGTAGGAGATGTAGGGTAAATAGGGAACCTTAAAAGGAAATTGGTGGTTGCTTGCTTGCTAAATTGGAAAGAAAAAAAAAAAGGGGGGACAAAACAAAATCCGGTAAAGAAGAAAAATGGAAGGGGGAACATACCGGGAAATGAATAAACTGATAGATAGTTGAGCTGGGCTAAAAGGATAAGATGAATAATATTAATTTATAAATGTATGTATTGTTAAGTTATTAAGGTCTGTGTCTGAAATATGTATGAAATGCATCTGTCTGTTGTCTTATCTGTATGTTAATATGTCGTAGATATGTGTTGTTATTGCGCGTTTAAAACAGTCTTTGAAATCAATAAAAAGATCATACCAAAAAAAAAACAACAAAAAAAAAAAAACGCAAGTGTCCTGGACTTCAGGAGGGCAGACTCTGCAAAGTTGGGGGTATATCTCAGGAAAGCCATGGCAGGGAGGGAGAACCGGGGGCTTGGAACAGTGGACCCATCTAAAAAGGAGGCACAGGTCGGCCCGGTGGCACCGAGGCGCTGGACGCCATACCTCACACTACGCCGGCCACCCGTGTTCGGGAAAGGGCATGGATCGTTGGGGGTCGGCCGGGAGGAGGAGAAGGAGGAGGAGGATTGAGCATCCCAGGGACAGCCCTCCTCTGGGGAGGGTGGGGAGTCACAACCACCGACGTGCCGACTCCTAGCGGTGGCTGGGGGCTGTGCAGCTTCCGGGCCAACAGCAAGGGATGGCGTTGGTTGCGTCTATGCAACGTACAGATGTGTTCATTGCAGCATCATTGACACCACTGCATGCCAACGCCGGGTGGGGCAACCTACAAGTGTTAAAAAAAAAAAAAATCAATCCCTGGCAGCATGAAGGCTGCCCTACAGCACCGCCACGGTCGCACCCAAGTCAGCTCCCTCCTGGGCCCACCCTCCAGGTCTCTGCAGTGGTGGGGTGTACCCGCTGTGATGCAATCTGGGAAGGGCTGTGGCAGGAGGTGTAGCCTGCAGCGATCGGGAGGAGGCCGTGAAGGCTGGCTGGAAGGGTGACCCAAAGGCACAAACCCCCCAGCCGAGAGGACATAAAGAAATGGTTTAAAAAAAAAAAAAAAAAAGCCATAGTAGGGCAACAAACCTTATGTTAGGTAAATTAACAAAAGGCAAGAGAAAAGGAAACCACTATGGTTCTCAAAGGAAAGTAAGACTGGAAATGTTGGCTTTCAGGAGTACAAGGAAACACAGAAGGAGTAGAACATGGTAATGTATCTTGATAGGCAGAGGAAGGCAGGGAGGGCAGTCAGGAGTGCAAAGGCACAAGCAAAGGAAAAAACAGCTCAGACAGTTAAGAAAGCGGACAAGACTTTTATAGGTATGTTAATGAAAAGCTTAACGGGGAAGAAGGAGAGTGTTCAGTATTCACAGAAGAGGGGTAAGGTGAGAGACCACAATTAAGTGGCAGGAGCAGTAAGGGGAGGGAGGTGGCCACCAGTCCACTTACGGAGGAGAGAGTTCTAAAGGAACTCACAAAACTTAAAGTGGACGAGGCAATGAGACCAGATGGGATACATCCTAGAATATTAAAAGGAGCTTAGAGAGGTGAAACTCATACAAGTGTACAACCAAAGCTCAATGTCCCTCAAAAGCCAGAAGAGTTCAAGGAAAGTTTCCAAAAGTGGCTGTAAACTGAAGGGAAAATAGCTGCAGAGATCCAGAAGTTACCCTTTGACAAGGTGTCTGTCTGCACTGCCACCTAGTACAGTGACTGTGGGACCCAGGTATGTGCCACCATCTGGACCAGATTCATACAGGGACGAAGGATGTTTTTGGTAGTCAAGCCCACCCCTGCATGGGGAAAGACGACCTGAGACATGGATGAACTATGCAGCTCTAGTGCAAGATGACAATGTTCAGAGGTGGAGAAACTGAAGCGACTGGGATGAGCTTCCGAGGACTAGCACTGGAAGCCTCCTGATTGCCTAGATCTACCGACCCAGATGCCCCTGACACTTATTTAGTTACTCTGGAGAGTGTTTTATCAACACCAAGTCTGTAGATGATCTCTACTGGATGTTCAGGACGCCCGAGCAAAGAAACGAGAACTGTTGTTGGCCTACTTAAATCATCTGGAGAGAGCGATGAAGAAAGTTTACAGGAAGGGAGGTGTGGCATTCAAGGACATGAATGAGGTTAGACTGAAACATGTGTTCAATGCCACCCAATAATCCAACCTGCTATCCTCAAGCTGTATATGCAGAAGAGAAGGAATAACCCACCTTTCAGAGTGCTACTGAAATAGTACAAGAAACAGGAGGTGCAATAGGACTATCATGCTATATCAATGGCTGGGATTCAAGTTATTTAGAGTGGGACCATGTTCTATGCCATCCGGCAAGACTTCAACTGTGTGGATGATGGAGTGCCATGCTGCCCTGTAATGTGTGGTTTTGAGACCCAACTGAATGAACTGTGCAAGTCTGTGTCTCAGCTGCACAGGTGCAACAGTCAGCAAGTGGTTTTAAAGAGGGAAGGAATTACCAATCGAGCATCTGTTGCTGTGAGTGCCCCAGTGAAGGTGCCAAGTAGGAACTGCATCATGGAAGTGTGCAAGAACTAGAAACCCCCAGATGGGCCTCCATGTACCCAACCAAAGAGAGAAGAGATCTTGGGCTACAACTATGGAGAAGATGGATATCTTAACAGTGTGAGTGAATAGCCAGAGGACTTCAGGAAAGGAAGGACCAGTTCAAGAGGAGAGTTATTAAGCAGGGAAACAGAGAGGCCTAGTAAAGGAGTGCACCAGGACTCTGATCACCAAGAGCTCTGTAAAGTTTGCTACCCTGCCAACTGCAAATCGACCCAGAGTGCCCAAGGGACCTCATCAGAGGTGAATGTGACCATCAAAAGAGAAGATGAGTTCTTGACAGGAGGTCATGAGAGAGTGCTATTTTCAAAGAGTGGCATGAAAAGCATCTGTCACATTTGGAATTCTATCCCTTGGATGGATTAGATGCATGCGACCTGAGTGATCAGAACTAACCTACTTGGAATACGTAAAAGTATGCATCAAGATCCCCCCAAAAGGTGGCTGAAGCCGAATTGCCAGTAGACATCATAATTCTTCCAGGCCAAAAGTAATTTGAAGTTTTCTGGACTAGGACATCCAGCCAGGATTAGTTTGAGTTTTGCTACCAACTCACGGTTTAAATTCATCAATGCCGGTCAACCACGTGACACTGTGATGGGCCTACACTGTTCCATCACTTGGTTACCTAGGCTTCAACAGAAGCTCTCTAGGACCAGGGGTATCAACTGGTACCAGCTAGGATATCGGAAGCAGCCCACAATAGTTAGGCTGAGCACTGCGACTGGTTGGGGGAAGGCTACATTATTTAAGGCTGTGCCTAGAAGGGCAAGACCGGTCGTTCAAACCAGTTCCTCTGCTGGATAGTTCACATTTATTTATTTTATTCTTTGGTAACCGGTTAAGGCCCAATAGGCACAGGTGCCTGTTTTCAGGAGCAACCCGAGAGCACTAGGGAGGTTAAGTGACTTGCTCTAAGTCACACAGTATACAACTGGAGGTTGTGGGAATCAAACCCAGATCTGTTTGTGGATGTACCAAGCTCATTTACCGCTCAGTACTCTAACCTCTAGGCTATACTGCCAGCTCCTAGGGTATAATGCCAGACCTTTTTTCCTTCCCTCAGGACCTCATTCCGATACAAAAGAAATCCCATATTACTTCTTTGCAATTCTTGTGTTGAGCATGTTAGTAGAGTGTTAAGTTTTCATATTCAGTCAAAGTCTTGGGGGCGTTATGTGGAAGTTGGATGGGTTGTGCCAGTGAGGACCACAGTGGGCTGGTACAGTTTCCTGGTGGTAGTACTAGCCTGTATGCTGACCCACTTAATTTCTTCCTGGTTGGAGGCACAGTGAAACTTTTCATTAAAATGCAGCTTTGGGTAACAAATCTCCATGGGTGTTATTGACCCAGACCCCTTAGCCTAAAAGGAAATAAGGAGAACTGTGGGGAAATATTTGACTTGAATACCAGTCCACGGTCATGTGGACATGAATGGAAACTGATAGAAGGGAGGCTCAGAAGGGACGTGAGGAAATGTTATTTTATAGAAGGGTTGGGGGAGCTGTGGAACAGTCTGCCTACCAAAGTGGGAGGTGCTAAAAACTGTTGGTGGGTTTAAATACAGCTGGGATAGACTGAAGGGTATAGTGGTTAGTGGTTGCTCGGGCCAACAGAAGCTAGAAGAGGAATGAGGGAAGGATGAGGATGGCTGAGACCCTGGAAGGATATTAGGTCCTAGGGCTAAATAGGGAACTTGGGCAGACTAGATGGACCATTGGTCCATGTTTCTACGTTTAACCTTATTTCAGCCCACAAGGCAGGGATAGTGTATCATCATTTACAGCAACCCTGGACATGAAACGGAGATGAGGGAATGGTAACTGAGCCATTAATCTGATGTTCAGCCTAAGCTCTACTAAAAAAAAAAAAACACACAGCACCCTTCTTTGAGGGAGCTATATAAGAGGTGGGTGTGTGTGTGTGTGTGTGTGTGTGTGTTTTATTGAAATGCATAGGAAAGGGAACATTGTTTAAGCAGGAGTAGCACACTAAGCCGAAGTTTGTTTCCAGATGCGACCTCGGAGCACAAGGAAGTTAAGTGACTTGCTCAGATCACACAGTATGCACCTAGGTGGTTGTGGGATTCAAACCCAGGTCTCCAGATCTGCAGCTCAGACCCTTAACCCACTGCGCAATACTGCCTCCAGTGATGGGAAGGTACAAATAAGATGGTGAATAATTTCAATATTTTATATTGTGTGTGTTTTTTTTTTTTTCCTGTTTGCTGTAGGAATGGCATAACCTAAAATCAGTCTGATAAAGTCCCTCTTCAATGAGTTTACAGTGGCTGTTCTGGTTTTGGGAGATTAATCACTATGCTATAACCTGGATGCCAAACCTAACACAATCTGGTGACTTTCTTTTATCACCTATGTATTTTTTTTTTTTAAGCTGCCATACAACAGCATGTGTGTTCTATTTAAGCAACAAGGCATGGCAGGGCACATGTCACGCTGGGATGACATTATGCCTCGGGTGTGTTTTGAGGCACAGGACTACAGGCCGAGTATCTTTAGCTACCCAAGAAGTGACATCCCAGCAACACATGTCCTTAAGTACCTTGTTGCAATTATGTAAAATGGATCCATTTATATGTTGAGAGCTATAACTAGGCTTTTAGTGGGTGCTAACTTCACCTAAGTGGCTGTGCTGGGATAACACCACAGGTGAAACTGGCCCTCCACCAATCAGCTTTCAGCAATTTTTCCTATTTTATAATACAAGTTATAAATTGTGTAAGAGAAACCAAAACCAGTAATTGGCGACACGTGATCACATGACCATGCGTTACTACTGCACAGGTCAGAATAACTTTCCTAACTGAATTATTCAGTTTGTAAGATAAAAATCAGAGTCACCATTTTATAACTGCAGTACAGCACTCCAGCTGTGTCACTGTGAGATAAAAGCACTTCTTTGGTATGTAAGGCACTTGGCATTGCCTTGTGCCTCACTTCCCAAGGCATGTTGTCATCTTACAATAAACACACATCCCATTGTGCCTTCTTGCTTAATTCCCTGTGATACCCAATAAATACTTTTATTACTGCGGTACACTGACCCAGAGATGCATCAGCAACACGCTCATACCAAGTGCTCTGGTTGTGAAGGTGCACAACAGAAAGGCGAGAGGCTGGTTTGCTTACGGTTAACAGGCATCATAAGTAATCCAAGAGGTCTTGTGGCCTTCCATTTCAGATCAGGGACTCAAGGCAGTTGTCAGAACCCAGGAAACCTGTGCTGCAGCTCAAATCCTGTATGTACAATAGCTCTGTCATATGTGCCAGAAAGTTATCTTTCAGAGTCAGAATGGTTTACTATTTGTGTAAGGCCCGTAGCAACACAAGTGAAGTCAGCTGTGCTCAGACACCAAACCACAAATAATGCATTTCAACTAATCCTTTCACTGCTTGTGTGAGTGTTACTGTATTCGTCCTCCTTGTACAGTGTGATGGGAATCCAAGAATCTCTACACAAATTTCCCTTGGAAGCCGAGGAAGCATGCAACTCTGAAATTACTGATTTTGGAAAAGAAACCATATTTTGTTACAGCTGCAATGATAATTTTTTTCCCCAAAAAACACTGCAATGAAGAGATCTGAGAGTGTCCCTTTAAAGCCTGCAACATCAGCCCCTCCCACTGAGCTCGTCTTCTACAGGAATTCCTGTAAACTGCAAAATGCAGGGAAACGGAAAATGGCAGTCTACAGGGAAACATCCCCTCCCGAAGCTTCCTCTCACAAGCATCCGGACGGCAAAATGAATGCTTCCCAGTAATGTAAAAGCAGATCCAACTTGGAAAAAAAAAAAAAAACACACAGGATTGTCGATTTACACTAACTAAGCCATGAAAAGAAACTTAAACCCCTGTAATAACAGCATTTAACCCTTCCATGCTCTCTGCAGAAAACGCATATTGTTATTTTAAACATAGAATTTAGAAATAATATATCTTACACGCAGAAGCCAAACTCTTCTCCTTTGTCACTTCTTGTCAGCCAGCCCACAAATTCCTCTTCTTTTTCCCATTCTTTTTTGTAATTCTGGTTGTACCTTATCTTCTTCTGGGGTGGTGTTGACTTGGAGACAGGGCTAGACTTAGAGGAATTTCCAGACTCTGTCATACTTCTGCCTGCAACAAACTCTCAGCAAATGCAAACAGCACTCGCAGAGTAGAGGCACAAGTGCCAAAAGCTTTAAAGAATGAAAAGAAATCACTTGTATGATCAAGTAACCACATTAGTCAGTCATAGATCTCTCCCTGCTGCTGTCTCTGCTTTAAGGAGCCACACAATAGCTGCAGCAGAACTGAATAAAAAGTAATGCAATTGGCTGACTTCTGGACTCAGACTGACCCACAAGCCTCCAAGTGGCTGATTTGAACCACATTAGCCAATCAGAGTCAGACAGCCATTCTTTGACCCTCCCTCTTATCCAGTCTCCCTTTGAGTCAGGCTCCACTTCAGTGACAGGCTAGTCAGCACACCAAGATATAGTAGTAAAATGATGCCCCCAGCAAGTCATGCCTATAAACAATGAGAGGACTGCCAAGGAAGGTGGGTTTAACATTCAACTCCCTTATTCTTTAAGCAAAGAATTTAAGCCAGTGTGAATATCTATAGTCTGACACATTTACATAAATCAACAAAGACACAGTATGAAGTTGGAATTATTTATTTGAGCATTGGCGACCAGGAAGGGGGGATTGTTTAACCAGGAAAGACATACTAAGCCAAAGCTTGTTTTTAGGTATGACCTGGAGCACAAGGAAGTTAAGCGACTTGCTCAAGATCATACAGTATGCAAGTGGGGGCTGTGGGATTCAAACCCCGGTCTCCAGGTCTGCGGCTCAGAGCCTTAAACCACTGCGCTATACAGCGGGAAAGGGACACCAAGCTAAGGTTCTTTTCCAGGTGCAACCTGGGGAAGGGGAACAAATGAGTGGGGGAACTATTAAGGGGAGGAAAGACAGGCGTAAGGGAAGGAGTCTCAGCTGATATCTGGTGGAGGTGGTGAAGCAGAAGGAACAGGGGAGCGGGTTCCAAAGTAACGGAAGATGACAGGCGAAGCCTGACTGGCCAGGACAGGTACGTGGTTGTTGTAAAGTGAAGGTGCGAAGATCCCTGGAGCGGAGGGAGCAGGAGACAGAGAGAAACAATGGGCAGGAGTGATGAGAGGTTTGGGGGTTGGGAGGGAAGAGAAGACAGACCAGGGACAGTGCTAACATGCACCAAAAGGAAAAGAATTTGCATCCTGCCCAGAAACAACCCCTCTTCCCTTTGCCAGTTGGTCCAAACTAATGCATCTACTCCAACAATATCTAAAGGAATGGAATGTAAGCTGTTCAAAATCTGCAATCTGCTACTGATTATGCTTTGACCCAGTAAGTTACTCTTTAAACCCACTTTTTTTATATATATATATATATATATATATATATATATATATATATATATATATAAAAACGCACCAGTGGGTCCAGTTTGATCCACGTTTTAACCCCTTCCCCCCCACGCTGTCACTGAGAGGGACCCAAATCAGTGCTTAGATATATAGGAGACACAGTACACTTATAGTGATGCTTTATTTAATTTATTCATTTGTTGACTAGGTTGGTGCACTGATTTAAGGACTGTTTTCAGGCATGATCCGGGCCACAGAGATGGCATCGCCAACAATTTCTTCAGATAACATTCCCAACTTGTCCTGATATCGTACTGTACTCCATTGAGAAAGTAACAGTACCCCCAACTTCTATATGCTAAAATGTAAATGTTTAAATAAGCAGAATACAGTAAATAATTACATTACATGATTGCATAGTCAAATACAAATGTGGTATGTTTGTAATTGTATTTTTTTTTTTTTTTTTTAAACATTATGTTTTGGGAGAATAACGTTAAGTGATCATACGACACTGAATGATGGTGTCATGATTTGCTAATTGTATATAATGAAGAGAAGACACGTATGATTTATGCCCTCTTGGAAGGCTGTTTGCCAAGGCACTACAGGCTATCTGCACTGGGTGATTACTCGATACATGTTGGACTTGTATTATACAGCTGGAAAATAAACAAACAGTGAATTTCACAAAAGAAATTGAATTGTATCGTGTGTGGATTTCTACCGAGTTTAGTAGCACTGATCTTTTGAAATTCCTTGTTGTTTTGGGTTGGCCACCCTATTCAGCGCACCACGCTCAGTCTTGAGCACAGGATCTTACCGGTTTTGGAACTCTTCAAGCCAGAGATGCTGGGACCCCGCGGGAGCCAAAAATCTTAAGGAGGGCCAGCGCCGAGGTAGGACAGCACATGTGCAGCCCCCACAAGGCTGGCTCAGTGTTGACCCTCAGATAGCCTCAGTTCCTTTTTTACCGACGAGGTGTAGCGTAACCTAACTAAATGAACACCTAACATAACAAGGGCATAAGATAGCCCTTCTGACACATAAAAGAACTAAACAACTGTGTCTTCACAGCCCAGACCAGAACAAGGGAGGTGAAGACCAAGAACAGAGAATCGAGCTCCGGTGATGGTGGGTAGGCATATAATTAAATGGTATAAGACTTGTCCAAGAGGCTCAAAAATTACAGTGAACACACAGTTTTCATATCTTCTGGACTTACACCTTCACCATTTATTCATGCTCCATTTATTCATACTGCTGGGTTAGAATACTAAGCTGATACAAACTCCCCCAAGCAAGGTGACAGGAGACCGAGCTCACTCAGGACGGAAGTCCATTAAGGATTGTCCTGCCAAAGGAAGCATGCTGTCAGGCATGGACATCCAGAGCATGGTGCTCAACTAAAGCATGCACTGAGCTCCAATCCAAGTAGCCATTTGCAAATTTCAGTGATGGGGACTGAGTGGATTTCTGCCAGGGACGTAGCAACCATTCTGGTAGAATGAGCACAAACCTGGCCCTCCGATTTTACCTGGGCCATAGAGTAGCAGTGGCAAAGACAAGCCACTATCCAAGCAGAAATGTACTTAAATAAGGGCTACTGGTTGACCCAGCCAGGTAGCAGTAAAGGAAACGAAGAGTTGCTTGGATTGACAGATGTCCTTAGTTCTATCAATGTAGAATAGAAGGGCTCTTAACATCCAGGGAGTGAAGGGTGCGTTCTCCTTCATGCTGGAAGTTAGGAAAATAAGTGGGCAACACCAAAGAATGCTTCAAATGGAACTCCGAAACTACCTTGGGTAAAAACTTTGGATGTGTGTGGAGAACCACCTCGTCTTTGTGCCAGATGGTACATGGAGGGTCTGTGACCAAAGTGTGTGGATTTCAAGGACCCTACGAGGAGAGGCGATGGCCACCAGAAAAATGGTTTTCCAGGTCAGGAACTTGAGATCGTAGGTAGCCAGAGGATCAAAGGGTTTGCAAGTAAGTATGTCTAGCATGAGGTTAATATCCAAGGTGGCAACCGGCTTCCTGCCTAGGGGCCCCGTGTGCAGAATTCCCTTGAGAAATCTCTTGAAAAGAGGCAGTTGAGCCAGGGTCATATTCTGGACTGGCTCATGATAAGCTGAAACTGCATGGAGGAGGACCTTAACCTAAGAATATTGCAGTACACCATCTGAAAAGGTCTAATAGGTACTCCAGAACCTTATCTAGCAGACACAGGAATGGGTCCAAAACAGGTCTTGGTACATCATTCTGAGAAGCACTCCCATTTGGCCGTGTACATTTTTTTTAATGGAAGGCGAACGCGCTGCCAGGATTTCTGAGACCCTTTAAGGAACCGTAAACCTGCTCACCTCCATCTCCTCAAGAGCCAGGCATGGAGGTGAAGGGAGCACAGGTTGGGATGGACAAGGGATCCTTGTATCAGAAGGTCCGTCCGTAGAAGCAGTTGCATTGGAGGGGTCACGGACAACCCTTTGATCAGGGGAAACCAAATCTGTCAAGGCCAATATGGTGCAATGAGAATTACTTTGCCCACGTGTACCTCCAGTTTGAGCAGCATCTTCTGAACTAGTGGAAGAGGAAGAAATGCATACAGACAGCAATTTGTCCACTGCAGCCTGAATGCATCCTAACAGAAAATGCCAGGTTCTGGATTTCTGGATCAGAATTGAGGTAGTTTTGTGTTGAATGGGGACGCAAAAAGGTCCAGGTCTGGAGTGCCCCACTCATCGAAGAGAGACTGAACGACTTCTGGTGCTAACGGCCACTTGTGAGGATCTGCTTCTGTCCCACTGAGTTGGTCTGCCAGATTGTTCTGAGCCCCTGGTAGATCAACTGCGAGGATCAGTGCATTCTACTTGAGGTACCACTTCCATACCCTCATAGCTTCTCTGCAGAGTGGGTATGAATGTGCTCCCACCGCTTGTTGATGTAGTACATAACTGTTTTGTTGTCCATCTGTGGAAGGATTACTTTGTGACAGACAAAAAGTTCACCAAGGCTCAAAGGCCATAAAGGACTACCCTGATCTCCAGAACACTGATATGGAGATGAGACTGAATCCACACTCCCAGGGTGTCATGGTCCTGACAGTGAGCCCCTCATCCGAGGACGGATGTATCTGTGATGAGGGTTATCTGGGATTCTGGTTGAGCAAAGGGGAGACCTTGAAGAAGGTTGTCCTCGTGTCCACCATGCAAGTGACCGATGCAGGGGTTCCATCACTTTGATAGGGTAGGACTGAGGATGTGTTGTTGGAACCCACTGTGTGCTGGGTATCCATTGAGTGGTCATAATGTGTAGTCGCGCTAGAGGCACTGTGAAGACTGAAGACACCTTGAGTCCTAAGATTCACTGCATGAAGTGAGCTTGCATGGGGTTGTTCTCCATGATGAAGTGCACCATTTGAAGGATGGCGTTCCTTCTGTCCTCTGCTGAGAACTAGCTCTTGGACACAACCAAAGCGAGGGCCTTTCTCACAGTGCCTCTAGCGCGACTACACATTATGACCACTCAATAGATACCCAGCACAGGTTCTGGATTTCTGGATCAGAACTGAGGTAGTTTTGTGTTGAATGGGGACGCAAAAAGGCCCCACTCATCGAAGAGAGACTGAATGACTTCTGGTGCTAACGGCCACTTGTGAAGATCTGCTTCTGTCCCACTGAGTTGGTCTGCCAGATTGTTCTGAGCCCCTGGTAGATCAACTGCGAGGATCAGTGCATTCTACTTGAGGTACCACTTCCATACCCTCATAGCTGCTCTGCAGAATGGGTACGAATGTGCTCCCACCGCTTGTTGATGTAGTACATAACTGTTTTGTTGTCCATCTGTGGAAGGATTACTTTGTGACAGACAAAAAGTTCACCAAGGCTCAAAGGCCATAAAGGACTACCCTGATCTCCAGAACACTGATATGGAGATGAGACTGAATCCACACTCCCAGGGTGTCATGGTCCCGACAGTGAGCCCCTCATCAGAGGACGGATGTATCTGTGATGAGGGTTATCTGGGATTCTGGTTGAGCGGTACAGTTTCTTCCTCTTGACGGGAAGAGGAAGAATCCGAGGTTAAATGATGCAGAGTCCCCGACCTGGAACGGGACCGCTTTATTTTTGTGTTTACGGGAGGGCTGTCCTCCTTCCCAAGCACTGGACCACCGCCCATGGTCAGATCCTACCTCTGGAGAGGGCAGCAGACCAGACTCAGCTCAGATGTCAGAGCAGCCCTCCAAAGCAGATTCCCTACCGTCACCATCACTGTCTATGGTTGACTATTGTCTGACAGGGCTAAAGATTTGAAGAAACTGAAGTAGAATTTTTTTTTTGTACACTGAGGAAAATAAGGGAAAGGGGAAATTATTTAACCAGGAAAGGCACACTAAGCAAAAGCTTGTTCCCTGGTGCAACCTGGGGAGCACAAGAAAGAATTAACTTGCTCAGAGACACAGTATGCAAGTGGGGGCTGTGGGATTCAAACTCAGGTCTCTAGGTTTGCAGCTCAAAACCCCAAACCACTGTGCTATACTGCCTCCTTATAAGTAAATAAGAATAACACTAGCTATACTAAATAAAAAAACTGAATGCTATAGTAGCATAGACATGAAGATCTTGGCTGGCCTGCCGGTGCAGTGGTAGCCCTACCACTCATGACGCCGGTGACCCGAGTTCAGGAACGAGCCCGGGAGTCAGAGGACCAGCGGGGGCTGAGCGTCCAGGGACAGCTCGCCTTCCCCAGGAGGGAGGGAGGGGGATGTTGGCTCAGAGCTTAACTGGCCCCAGGCAGAGGCCTGGGGTACAGCAAGCACCCTGCCATGTACAGAGGGAAAGGTGTGGTGGATGTCAGCGGGTACACGTCATGCACAGAACACATGAAAACCACTCCCTAGACTCCTGGAAGATGGAGCACCTCAGTGCAGAGGTACTAAAAAACACATACATGAAGACCTGACTTCTGGCTGGCAGGCGAGCAAAGTCATCATTGAAGCCCACTTGACAGCAGGGGAAAAAAAAGGAACCGAAGCAGTTGGAGAGTCGATGCAGAGACATGAGCCAGCCTCGAAATGTCATGCATGTGGGGTCCTACCCTGACGCCAGCCCTCCTAAAGATTTTTTGGCTCTCGCAGGGTCCCAGCGCCTCAGACTTGAACCCAGCAGTGTGGATAAATAGTGAAGCCTTAAAAAGTCAAGGAAGATCAAATATTCAAAAGCCTCTGTCACCATCACAGACAGGTAACAAGTAACTTGTACAAAAAAAATGACACTTACTGCCCCTACCCCCTGCAGTGATTCACAGTTACGGGATCCACATCCTTCACATCTGCTGAGAACTAGCACATTTCACTTTTTCAGTCAAGTATTTAACACAGTAGAATACTAGCAAAATGTGTTGCTATTTGACCACTCCAGCAATGTGTCACTTACTGGGGGGGGGGAATAGGAAAAGAGGTAAGATGCGCTATAGGTGGCTCAGCCTTTTAATATAGTTTTACCTTTTGCTCGAATCTTACTAGCCAAACTCTGCACACCTTTTGTGGGCAAGTAAGGTGGCTGCAAGCAACTCCAATTTTTCTTACAGTTTGACGGCATTTTCTGACCCAAGACCAACACTCTGACTTTCCACAATAACCTTTTTCTTTGAACTGAACTACCTTAACTTGTGCGATTGCTGCAGTGTATTCACAGATTACATGACGACATACCTGTGGGTGAAAACCTGCCAGTGATTATAAACTTTGTACTCTTTCAAATATACTGTGAACCAAACTGTTAATGTGAATCTTTTTTCAGGGGGGGAAGTCAGTGTCTGAATTGCTTATGGACTTCGAGTCGGGGATCAGAACAGTCCTTGTATAGTGACAGCCATGTGAAACAGTTCATTAAATACTCTGTTATTATTTCAAATACGAGGGAAAGTCTAATTACTGAAGCAATGGTGGCAGAAGGGAAAACTTTCACAAATTAATAAGTGTTGCTTGTAGGAAAAGCTGGGTGTTGTACATGTCCCCCAGAGTTTGAGTGCCCCGGGCTCCCCAAAGGATTGATCTGGCCCTGCAGTGAAGTGATCCTTCCTGAAGTCAGACTGGAACGGAGAGATGAAATCACAGGAGAGGAAACTGGAAAATCTATTGTAGACAAGCTTCTCCTGCAGCTTGGCCAGAAAGGGGAGAAGGGAGACAGGCTGATAATTACTGGAGGAGGAGGAGGAGGAATGGTCTCCCTGCCCCCCCCCCCCGGAGTGGTACAACTTTGGCCAACTTCCAGTACTGTGAGACTGCACTGAGGAAGAAGGAAAGGCTGAACTGGCGAGTCAAACAAGGTGCAATGGCAGGAGCGCAGATCTGGAGGAGTGTTGGATCAAGTCCCTCAGGGCTAGACTTGCTCATGTTCAGGGAGTAAAGGGCAGTCTGGGACTCCTGGGCGGTAACAGGGGAGAAGAAACAACTCTGGTAGAGGAGAGGGAATGTGGTTTGAAGAAATGGTGGCTGGTGGGGGAGAGGAAGGAAGAGCACAAGTGGTAAACAACTAAGTGAGAAGCAACAGCAGTAGGTTCAGACACAGGTCACGGTAAACCATTTGCCAGAAATGCAGAGGGGGCAGACTGGGTGGGAGAGTCAAACAGGGAGTGAATTACCTTCCATAACTTCAAGAGGGTGTTAACGGTTATTCTGAAGTCTTGCCTTGAAATATTGCAATTTCACAGTCCCGACAGCCTTTATGCAGGAGTTCCTGCAAGCCCTATACCGGTGGAGGTCTTGAACGGAACAAGACAATTAACAGAGTGTCCAGGTGAGATCACAGGACTTGCATTGATCAATTATTTCCAGGGTAATCCAGGGGTGATGGTGAGTTCCGACCCTGGTTTTTTTTTTTTTTTGTGTAGGGCATGCTTGTCCCAAACAGAATAGACTATAGAGTGAAACACGGAGAGGGCAATGTCAATATGGGAGTGGGTCCCAAGATGACAGCCTGGGTAAAGAATTGGCTGGAGAATAGGACACAGAGGGTAATAATAAATGCAGTCCTCTCTGAAGAAAGGGGGTTTACCAGTGGGGTACCGCAGGGTTCAGTATTAGGACCGGTCCTATTCAGTGTCTTTATAAGCGACATTGCAGAGGGACTGAAAGGAAAAGTATGTCTCTCTGCAGATAACACAAAGATTTGCAACAGAGTTGATGCACAAGGTGGGGAGGAAAGGATGAGAAGGGACTTGGCAAGGTTAGAGGAATGGTCAAATGTATGGCAGCTTAGATTCAATGCCAAGAAGTGCAAGATAATGCCCCTGGGAAACAAACCCAGGGGGAAGAGTACACAATGGGGGGTGAGATACTAACAACAAAAATGGAAAGGTACCTGGGGGTAGTCATATCAGATGCCTTAAAGGTGAGCAAGCAATGTGAGGGCAGTAAGGAGGGCTGGGGGGGTTACTGGGATGCATAGGGAGAGGCATCACCAGTAGAAAACAGGAAGTTGTTATTCTTCTGTACAGGCAGCTGGTGAGACCCCATCTGGAGTACTGCGTGCAGTTCTGGAGACCCAATCTCCGCAAGGACATAGACAGGATGGAAGCTGTCCAGAGGAGGGCAACTAAAATGGTGCAGGGTCTGCACCAGAAGGCATATGAAGAGAGACTAAAGAAGCTTACATAGATACATAGATAGTGTCGGCAGATAAGGGCCTATGGCCCACCCAGTCTGCCCATTTGAGCTTGTAAGTTCAGTTTGTTTTCCTAGAAGTCTGTTGCCCCTTACCCCTTACCTCCAGAATTCCTTTATGTCTATCCCATGCATTCTTAAATCCCGTGATTGTTTCAGCCCCCACCACTTCCTCTGGCAGGGTGTTCCACTTGTCCACCACCTGTTCTGTGAAGAAATACTTTCTCATGTTTCCTCCGAATCGTCCTCCCTCCAACTTCATCCCATGCCCTCTAGTCCTGGAACATCTTTTTCGCTTAAAAATAGTGTTTTCCTGCACCCTGTTCCTCCCTGTAAGATACCTGCATGTCTCTATCATATCCCCTCTCTCCCTCCTCTCCTCCAGGGAGTACATGTTCAGTTCCTTCAACCTGTCTTCATAGGACTTGTGATGCAATCCATGCACCATCTTTGTTGCCCTCCTCTGAACCTTCTTTACCCTGTCTATGTCCTTACGTAGGTATGGTCTCCAGAACTGTACACTGTACTCCAGGTGGGGCCTCACTAGTGTCTTGTATAGCGGAATTATGACCTCCCTTTCCTGCTGGTGATGCCCTGCCTATACAACCCAGCATCCTATTTGCTTTACCTGCTGCCTTGTCACACTGTTTCTACCTTGAGGTCATCAGAGATGATAACCCCAAGATCCCTTTCCTGCTTGGTGCATGCTATATCCTCACCCCCAACTGATATATTGTGCCAGGGTTTTGTGCCCCATATGCATTATCTTGCACTTCTTTGCATTGAATTTCAACTGCCAAACCCTGACCATTCTTCAAGTTTCTGCAGGTCGCTTCTCATTCTGTCTACACCCTCTGGTGTGTCTACTCTGTTACAGAGCTTTGTGTCATCGGGCTAACAGTGAAATTCTGCCTTCTAGGTCCCAAGCAATGTCACTGATGAAGATGTTGAATAGGACCGGTCCCAGCACTGATCCCTGTGGTACCCCACTGGTCACTCTTCCCTCTGTGGAGTGACAGCCATTTACCACCACCCTCTGTGTCCTGCCACCCAGCCAGTTACCTACCCACCACACTACTGTCCTGCCCACACCCATATTCCCCAGTTTGTGTAATAGTCTATGTGGCACAGTGTCAAAGGCCTTGCTGAAGTCCAGATAGGCCATGTCCACCGCCCTCCCCTGATCCACCTCCCTAGTCACCCAGTCAAAAAATTCAACGAGGTTGGTCCGACATGACCTCCCCCTGGTGAAACCATGCTGCCTTGGGTCCTGTAGTCCATTGACAACCAGATGTTCTACCAATCTCTCCTTCAGTAGTGCTTCCATGATCTTCCCCACTACTGAGGTGAAGCTGACTGGTCTGTAGTTCCCTGCTTCCTCTTTGTTCCCACTTTTGTTTAAGGGGACTACATCTGCTGTCCTCCAGTCTTTGGGTACCTCCCGTTTCCAGTGATCGGCTAAACAGGATAGCCAGAGGTTCAGCCACCACCTCTCTTAGTTCTTTAAGGACCCTGGGTGCACCCCATCTGGCCCCATTGCTTTATCAACTTTATTACTTCCAGTTCCTTCAGGACCCTTTCTCGTGTAAAGGGACTTGTGTCCATTTCTGCACCATTCTCACCCCTTGTACTGCCTTCAGACCCATTACCCTCCTCTTCCTCAGTATAGACTGAGCAGAAATACCTGTTCAATATGTCAGCTTCACTGTTGTCATCCTCCACATGGCCCCCCATCCTCCCCCTTCAGTCTCACTATCCTCACTATCTCACTTAATACAGTATGTATAGCCTCGAGGAAAGGAGGGACACGATAGAAACTTTCAAGTACCTCAAGGGAATCAACAAAGTCCAAGAGGGTAGCATCTTTCAAAAAAAGAGTTGTGCAAGAACAGGGGGGCACAATTTGAAGATGGGGGGGGGGCGGCTCACAGGTAATGTAAGGAAGTATTTTTTCACAGAGAGGGTTGTGGATGCATGGAACGGCCTTTCGGAGGAAATTGTGGAGTCAAAAACAGTGGTTGAATTCAAGCATTCTTGGGACAGTCATAAGGCAATTCTAGGGGTTGGGGGTAGAAAGAAGTAGGCCACTGGTTAACTAGGATCTGCAGCTTATCCATTAGATAGGGAAATGGGCAGACTGGGTGGGCCAAGCGGTCCTTATCTGCCGTCAAATTCTATGTTTCTACGGAGAGAGTGTGAAAGACTGTCCAATCTGATGCAGGCAATCTCGGATTGGGAATGAAAGAGTTTTGTCTGTGGTATGCATTACATTGTAAACCATAACCCAGGATGACCTTTTTAACAGAGCTTTGGCCCTAATGGTACTCTATCCTGTATAGAAATAAAAGTTTATACTACGACTATCACTATCACTATCACTACCAGTAAACACTACCACCACTACTACTACTACCACTACTACTCTTGGGCTAGAAAGTGGAGGGAGGATTGAGCTACCCAAGGACAGCTCTCCTCCCTCGGGGTGGGAGGCCTCTGCAATTCACTCTAATATTGCCACCTGGTTAAGAGCAGGTGACACCGCAACAGATGCAGCACAGATTTGGGAAGGGGCACCTACTGACGCTGGGCAGGCATGCCTAAGCTTCACTATACGCCCGTACCCTCCATAGGGAGAGAATGGAGAAGGAAATCTCCAAAATCGCAAGGTCATCACTGGCACCCACCCACAGTCTCGTGTACAACCAAGAGGGCAGCCTACCCACCAAA